>JAOXJJ010001312.1:0-12777 GCA_025769935.1 Phoenix roebelenii
GGGGGGGGAAGGGATTTTCTAAGTAACATCCTAAGCTTGTGGGTGGAACTTGGAATGAAATTTGTTGATCTCGTGCTCATTAATGAGCTTAGATTCGGGATGACATATATGGTAGGGGAATTTGGGATAAGGAAGTTGTATGATATTAATATTTTGGAAAAGGGTCCCGGTCATGCTGGGCTTTGGTTTGAATCGATGCTTTAGAGTTCAGTTTTGATCCTCCAAATAGAATTTCGGTTCTGGCAGTTTCTCTTCTATGTTACAGAGTTTTGGATCAAAATAGAAATCAAACTATATTGAAGGTTAGGCTAAATATATCACATGAATATGCTAATCCATTGATTAAAATATCAACTATCACTCAGTCAAGCATATGCTACAAGACAAGTACACAGGAGTATGAAATTGATTACAAATATAATTCTCCAAAATAATAAAAGCTTCCAGACATGCTCATGTATCTTTCTACTGTTGCTACATGCATCGATGTTGTTTATAACTTACATTTCTGGATTTTATTTTACCCACCATAATAACAAAACTCAGATGAAAATAACACAGATTAGAATATTAGATACTTAGATAAACATGTGATTGCATTGTATTGAAGAATTTTGTAAAACATTAAACATATTTACCTATTAAACAAAAAAATAAATAATGAAATCAGGAGTTTTCATTGGTTCTGGCTCTGGCTGCAATGCTGGAAATCAGCCTAAATTGATCGAAATTGACGAATACCAAAAATTTTGGCTAGTTTCATATCGATCTCAGCTGAAATATATCCATTTTGGCAAAACTGATTGGATTTCTCTGAAATTATAGACCTTGATTTGGAACGAAGACAACTAATTTGAGGGGACTTGGATTGTAGAAACTGCCAAAACGGCTGAATATTTGTTTTTTTTTTTTTCATACAAGTCTGATGGGCTGATGTTGAGAGAGATGTTGACCTCTATTTGGTCTCTGAAGTGAGTGCAGTTTTCAAAGTTGGCATTATACGAAGGATATGTATTCTTGAACTAATGCCTTCTTGTGACACTATGATGTTCTTGATGAAGAGTGAACAACCGTGGCTAGTTCTCTTCTATTGAAGTGTGCATGGCTTAGATTAGATTATGCTTTTCATGAGACATTTGTTATTTGTGTTGGGACAATATGATATACACATTTTGTTTGTTCTGGAGAAGTGAAGTAGTTTAGTTGACTGCTGCCTGTGAACATGGTGACCATGATTCATGCCATGTTGGTTCTGGAAGAGGGCCCAACAGCCTTTGGGGGACTTGAAGGAAGGGCGAGAGGTGCCAACTGCCCCTCCTGAAGTTTGGGGATTTATCGAATACATAGGTTCTTGCATTGGAGAGATATGAAATCTTCCTGCCTTAAAAAAAATTAGGCATTTCTTGAGTGGGGCTTCCGTGATAACAAGAAAACAACCCCTTTCAAAATTGCTGCCAATTATGATGTGCTTGGGAGGAGGGAGTCTATGGTAAGTCTTGTAATGGGAGGACCAAATTAAAACCAATCTAAACTCCATTATCCCAGCTATGAATGACTCTTCTTTGGAGCATGGTTTTCTTCCTTATGGGCAAGAACTTGTCATGTTAATTTCTCAAACCTTATTTGAAAATTTTGTGCAAGCGTCCTTTCAATAAAAGGAAAAAAAAAGAAAACCCAAATTTCTGAAGAGAAGAAGGATGAAGATGGGGAGATGGCTTTGGTGGCAAATAAACCATTACTTCTCTAAACGTTCTCTGTTGGATGCTCCACTTACCGAAAGGGTTAATTTGAACAGCAACTGCATATGATATGACATTCCAGTCTTTCTCTTATATTTCAATATGATTCCTCTCTCATTCAATTTCTCTCTATTTGGAGCTCAATATATTAATTTGTGATGTAATGCTATTTTTTTTTCTTTGCAAATGTATTAGAATAAGGACTCGATGACTATAATTAGTCTCCTAAACTTGCACTTAATTCATGTAATCTATACACGAACTATTAATTAGAAGAGATCTAACATAAAAACCATTTGCTTTCTAGCAGATCAGAGGTCATTATGCACAGCATTTATTTGGCATATGGTTTGTCTCTACTATTAGAGACCATAACGATGTGTTTGATATCAGATTTGAAGTATTCAAATTATTTTCTCTGCAAAAAGGTAATTCAAATTGTTGGTTTAAGTGGGCAATTTAGTTCACATTATTCATCCCTCATTGAAAAGTCTGGCTCCACCGCTGCCAATAGCCCTTGCGAATTGCTACGCCCCATACCACTTGTGATGCTAGTATGTTGTAATTGTGCGGTTATGGGATTCTGTTCCATTGCACATGAAGCATGCCTCATGGATGAACCTTGAAGGCAGAAGGGTTTTGTATGAAATGATTTGATTTTTATTTAGGAAGACTGGTAAGGAACGTTAAATGCTCGATTACTTTTTTTGAGTACATGAGAAATCAGATTGTCTAAATGGGCTTTGCAAAAACTATCCAAAACAATTCGAAAAGCTTTTTTGCAAATTATTGTGCAATAGAAGATCTTTGCTTTGCATTATTACTAGCAGACCATTGAATATAACATTCAGGAGAACTCTTAAATACCTGGTTGTTTTTGGTTTATCATTTTGTACTTAACTGATGAGAACCATAGTTAGTGGATTTAAGCTTAAGTTATTGCTTGTTGAAGGGATGTGAAATATATGCCTTGTGATTGTGATCTGCTTGTATGCTGTTATCTATGTGGCTGTTGTTAATCTTGATTTCTTAGTCAGGTTGCAAGGCCTTTCCTCATGTAAATGGTAGCATATTATCTGACTTTAAGAGAGATATATGTTTCATGTGTTAAGGACATAGCTTTACAAGGACATGCTTAATTGTTCATTTTTACGAGGCTGCTATTGGCATTGAGTTTCTCCGCAACATCTTGTTCACAAGCTTCCATAACTTTTTGCTCTTAGTAACTTAAATATATCTTTATCTGTTGATTGTAGACTCGCAAGGATGGAACTCTGATGACACTTTCCCAGAGCAAAAAGTTATCACAGTTAACTTCCGATAATGCTCAGTGGGAAGACAGACAGCTTTTGAGATCTGGAGCTGTTAGAGGAACAGAGGTGCAGACAGAGTTTGAGGATGAGGATGAGCGCAAAGTTATTCTTCTGGTTCATGGTATGTTCAAGGTTTTATGTAGTTCTTTATTATTTATTAGAATTATTCTATGATCTTTTTGTGCAGAACTGTTCATTGTTATTTGCATTGACAGAACGTATAGCTCTTGGTAGTCATGAAAACACCCCCCCTCCCCCCCACAAAAAAAAGAAGACTTTCCTCAAACAGTAGGAGGAAGGCTTTTTAAGATTGGCAAACTGAATTACTGAATGCCCAAACAAATTGCTACTTCCATTAAGTCTGGCTGGAAAAGTTCCTAATTGAGTTTTATTCAAAGTTTCAACTTTAATAAATCCAGTATGCAAATAGCAAAGCTGTCAGATTTAGCAACGTGGAGTAGTGTGATTAGTTATTTCAGCTGAAAGTTTTTAATAAATATCGAAATTGTTTTGCATCTGTGTCTTAAATAAAACAGATTATTGGCTGCAGAATCCATTTTGAACTGACCATAATTCTTAGTGCTCTAGTTCCATTTGCAAAATGGTTTCAAGATATGAGTCTATGTTTTTAGTATACTGAGATTTTATGTACTGTTTATATATCTGCTTTCAATTCATTGCCAGCTGAATGCATTATTCATTGTTTTATTATGATTATGCACTATTGGAGTTAGAGATGCCATCAAACCTCTGTCCTTCACTGCCAGTTCTTTTTTGTTACAGATACAAAGCCTCCTTTCTTGGATGGGAGGGTGGTATTTACAAAGCAGGCTGAACCTGTGATGCCTATAAAAGATCCCACATCAGACATGGCTATAATTGCACGCAAAGGCTCTGTTTTAGTTAGAGAGATTCATGAAAAACAGAGTATGAACAAGTCACGCCAACGATTTTGGGAGCTAGCTGGATCAAAACTTGGTGACATATTAGGGGTTCAGAAGACAGCTGAGCAGGTCCATAACTCCATATACTGAATAACAGCTGATGCTTTTACTGATCTACCATTATTTTACTAGCTTCTTTGCATGCCTAATAATGCTTCAATGTCAGGTTGATGCAGATACTGCAGTTGTAGGAGATGAGGGAGAAGTTGATTTTAAGGAGGATGCAAAGTTTGCACAGCACATGAAAAGTAAGGGTGAAGCAGTCAGTGATTTTGCCAAGTCAAAATCTCTTTCACAGCAAAGACAGTATCTCCCAATATATTCTGTCCGTGAGGAATTGTTGCAGGTCTATATTTCTTGCCCAAGTTCTTTCATTTTCACTCTCCAAGTGCTTAAGAGTTTTCTGCTTTCACGAAAATGTTTTGCTTTTATTCTTTTGATTCTTCTTTTCTATTTTCTGATAATAATGCATCTTCATTAAGTAAAATTGGAGAAAGTGACATTAATGTTATTATTTGTGAGGATAACATGTAATCTATGAGCCCATCAAACAACTTCATGACATGTGAGGATGGTGAAATAGAGGAGGATTTTTATCTGCTTAGTTAACTTAATCCTGCCGATTATTCCCAATCACCCTGAGCCCTGTTTGGTCTATGTAATGTACTAAATCATACATGTTGTCCTTGAGTGTTTATAATAAAGATTAGAAAAAGAAAAACTCCAGGTAGGAAATTTCTCACTGTGTAAAAACATTAAATTCACAGTGCTATTTTGTGAGGAGTACCTTCACTTTGCTCTCTTGCATGCACCATATCATGGGCAAGTTTATTTAAAGTTCCAATGTAGTATGCAAGCATCTTTTAGGTTCTATTTCTCTATAACATGTATCTAGTAGAAGGATTTAACAAGTTACAAACTGCTCCAATATGGTCCTATGGAAAGCTTTGAATCATGAGATGTAGTCTTTCTATTTTGCATGTAGATAGATCATTTACCACTTTTTCATTTGCGGATCTCGTAGGATTGAGCATATCATGAAACTTTTTGTAGTGCATGTTGTCTGTGCAGTCCCAACCACTCTTTTCTGTCTTGGTTGTGGAATACAATATGCAGCAACTTTTGTGGGAATGAATTGACAGCTTAACTTGATGCCTCTCCTTTACTAAAGTTTTCTTTTCTTTTGTGTGCTAATGTTTATTTATGCTTCTTTTTTTATTCCCTTCTTTTTTCTCACATTTATATTAAATCAAAATTTCCTCCAGTTCTGAATTTATCTAAAGATATTGTGCGACCATCAAAGTTGCTTATATATGGGCGACCAGAAGTGATACTGTGTTGATTTTCTTATCATGTTTCATGAAAGTACCTAACTAATAAATGCTTAATTGCATTTTTATTTTGTCCGATAGTCAAAATTGCTTATATCTGGATGACCAGAATTTGATATTGCGTGTTAATTTGCTTATCAGGATTCATATAATTACCTCATATAAATTGCTTACTCTATATTGTACGAATATATAGGTAGTCCGTGAAAATCAGGTGATTGTTGTTGTCGGAGAAACTGGTTCTGGAAAGACAACACAACTGACACAGGTTAATTCGGTGCTTCTTTATTAAATTGTGAGTCTATGGAGCAATAAAGTGAACCTTCATCTGATCTCAAAAATTACCTTTCAGTTTCTTAATGAAGATGGATATACTATTACTGGCATTGTTGGTTGTACACAACCTAGACGTGTAGCAGCCATGAGTGTTGCAAAACGAGTCAGCGAGGAGATGGAGACAGAGTTAGGTGATAAAGTTGGCTATGCAATTCGCTTTGAGGATGTTACTGGTCCAAATACTATAATAAAGGTGAAAGTTTGTTACTTTTTGTTACTGGTCCAAATACTATAATAAAGGTGAAAGTTTGTTACTTTTTGTTTTTTTTTTTTGACTAATCTCATGTTTGTATTTAATTGCCTATTCAACGAACAACTATATCATTGTTTTTGCTTTGGAACTTCTTAATTAGTATATCATGTAGTCTTATCTCATTTTTACTAGTACTCCTCAAGGGGCAATTTCTTGGTGCAATGGTAGAAGGCTTGGGCTGACAAGCGCAATGGTGCAAGTTCAAGTCTAGGGGCAGCTATTTTGTGCCAAAAAATGTCAAGGGTTAGGTCTACCCAATCCGCCGCTCCCAGGATCCCAGCCAGGATCATAACTGGGTAATGGCCTTACTTTTTTAATCTCATATGTGCTAGCAAGATTCAGCATATTGGCTGGTTGAACATCATCTTTCTTAAGGTAGAAGGCTGAAGCAATGGTAGAAGGCCTGGGCTGATATGCGCAATGGCGCAGGTTCAGATCTGGGGGCAGCTATTCTCTGCCAAAAAATGTCAAAGGTCAGGTCTAGATCCTAGGTTGCCAGGATCATAACTGGGTAATAGCCTTTATTTTTTCTAATCTCATATTGCTAGTAAGTTTCAGCATATTTGCTGGTTGAATATCATCTTGCTTAATGCATACATTGGGAGGCAATATTACTATACTTCAATTAACAGTTTTGAGCAGGTGAACATTTAGATATGTTTTTTCCATCACTTAACCTTTATCATGTTTGAAGATAGGGCTATGAAATGCTAAGTTTTGCTTAGTTCTCCTTGTGATATTTTGAAGAAATTGACTTATCAATTTATTTTGATCATAGATACTGTCTCTTCTCATGATGTTTTTTTGCAACTGATTCTCAATTAGATGATGAGTATGATTAGTTTGTGTTTTTATCTGTCAACATATCTTATATATTCTGAGAAGGATCCTTACATCAAAATTTTGCAGTATATGACAGATGGAGTACTTCTGCGTGAAACATTGAAGGACTCTGACCTTGACAAATATCGGTATCATTCAGACTCTTTTTTCTTTTTTCCCCCTCTGCAATTCCTGTGGGAATTGATTTCACTGCTGTGCTCTTTCTAGATAATCATAACTTACATAAGTATATCTCATATCCTTATCCAGTGATTTGCTATTGGTGCTTTTCTCTACATCACCCATTTGGGGCTGGAATGAGGTTATCAGTCTGGCCTAGAAACTAAAATCTGAGAATTTCATGGTTCTGACTCTTGGCACCTGATTTTCTTATGTTTCTTTGGTATGTTTATCCGAAACATAAAACAGCTTGGTTTATTCTTTATATTGCATGCACATATTTGCCCTAAACTCAGATCTGGACTTCCAGATGAATGCTAAGTAGCGTGAACAAGCAGAAGTTTTAGTCTTTTAATTCCCTGTTTATTGGAGTTCTTAGAATTAATTATCATTCCATTTAGTTTAGAGATAAGAGTTAAACAATAATTTGAAAGTCTCGACTTAGTGATATATTATGATGAAATGTTGGGCAATAAAGAAGTTCCAGTTCTCCAGTTAGATTTACCATCCCTGAGAGATCTCTCATTCACATTTGGAAACACCACAAACAAAGAAAATCTGAAAAATCTTTAAACAATTTTTGAACTTACAAATTTGGCATACGATGGTTTCCACAACCAATGACTGAAATAAAAAATGCCTAGATGTTAAAATAAACAATATTTCTGGAGATCTTAACCTAGGCATCAATGTACAAAAATGAACAGTGCTCGTTGTTGTGTTACTCTGCTAGCATAAATGACAGGTCATTTAAATTGACAATCAACTTTATTTCTCATGATATACATAACACATGTATAGATTGTAAATTAATAAATTTCATTACTTAGATTATAATGAAAGAGGGTATCATGTTGTTTAATTTACACCCACTTGGTATCTAGGCATTTTTATGCTATAGATCATGATAACAATATGGATCTCCAATTTGAAAGGAATGGAATTAGTGCTGAATTTTTAATTTTTTAACCAAAGATTTAACATTCATTGTAACCTGGACCTATATGTGTGTATATAAATACACACATACACATATACATAGTAGGCTTAGAGTGCTTTTGGGAGTATTGGTCCCAAATGCTTCATGATGAAAATTAATGATTGCTTAACATGAAAATCAACATCATTGATAATAATCTGGAAGATTTAAATTGGCTAGAAACCAAAAATCATGTAGTTTTGAGTACTTGTACATCAGATGCACACAAATGTGCAATTTTGTTAGTACAGTACCATGCTTTGATTTGCTTCATAGTTTAGAAGCGTCTAAAATAATTGGATTTTGTTTGCATGTCTGGATCAATATTAACGGTGTATTGGCCAAAAAAAAGATCAGTACTTTGAATTCTCAAATTGTATTTCAACCTATTATTACCATTGCCCTTCTTATTCATAGGTAAAAGACCTCCAAGTCAAATAATTTTTAGTTTCTAAGCATTTTAGACATTGTAGATCATGATGAATGGTGTCAATTTTCAGATTGAGAGGGCAATTGTTAGTTTTATTATGAAGCATTCGGGGCCAAATACTCTCAAAAAAAATCTAGCTTTACTTTGTAATAGGCATACACATGCACACAACCTCACATGCACACTAGGTATCTGTAAACACGTAATACACATTACCTATCCCTTGGTGGATTTGAACCATATTAATGCGTAAATTGCTTAGTGAATCCTTGGGTGCAGTTAGGTTTACTTATGTTGAATAGTTGCCAGTTATAATTATAATTTTTTTTTAGTGCACATCGCTTCAAGTTTGTGAAGCATGGACACGGATATGGGTTACATATATGACATGATAAGGACATGCTGTTATGGCAAACCTTGAAAAAATAAGATATGGTATGGCTAGGATATGCTAATGTATATACATTTTCTATACATACATACATGTATGTATAAATGCATATATACACATGCATATAATATACTTTTGTATCTAAAAAAGCACTCATAAAGCATAATAGGCTATTGACTTAACGTTGCCCATACCTTATATGACAGTATCAACTTCGCAAGCCTATCATCTAGTCTTCATTCAAATCTATAGACCGCAATTCATACTTCATTTTTGAATATTAAAATCATAGACTACAATATTGACCATTTATCATTATAAAAGGAAAGATGACACTCTCTCCTGGTATTGTGGAATATTTTGGAGTATCCGGGGAGTATCTAGAGTATTTTTTAAATTTTTAAAAATAAGATACTTTGCACAAGTATTGGACATATCCAAGAAGTATTTGAGTATCAGTATCCTACACATATGCAATATGCACATGGCATGTTTTTTGAAGTTTCCATGCTTCCAAGCTTGAAACTAAGAGTCTTCTACATGACAGTCCCCCCAAAAAGAGCTTGGGAGAGTCAGCTCTTCTTAGATTGGATTAAAAGAATAATTTACTCTATGATATATGATTTCACTTGAGGATTTGTTCTTTGTGTTCCCACCACTGCAAAATAGAAATGACTTTGGACTTCAAAGATTTTGATGAGCAAAATTTTAAGATTGATGGTTCTGAAGTTGGGCTTTCCTGAGGAACATAATTTCTTTTGCAGAGTTGTTATCATGGATGAAGCACATGAGAGATCGCTAAGTACTGATGTGTTGTTTGGCATACTAAAGAAGGTGGTTGCTCGGAGACGTGACTTCAAGCTCATTGTGACGTCTGCAACATTAAATGCTCAAAAGTTCTCCAATTTCTTTGGAAGGTGAGATTGTGCAGCTGTTTGCATACCTTTTCTTTCCCCTTTTTTTTTGTTGGCTTTTCAGCTCCTTGTTGGCACATCATCCTGATTTCTAACTGTTCTTGTTGCAGCGTGCCAATTTTCCACATTCCTGGGAGGACATTTCCTGTGAACATCTTGTATAGCAAAACACCTTGTGAAGACTATGTAGAAGCTGCAGTGAAGCAGGCGATGACTATCCACATCACCAGTGCTCCTGGTGACATCCTCATTTTCATGACAGGACAGGATGAGATTGAAGCAACCTGCTATGCTCTTGCCGAACGTATGGAACAGCTCACTGCATCCACAAGCAGGGCAGTCCCCAAGCTTCTCATACTGCCGATCTACTCTCAGCTGCCTGCTGACCTGCAAGCAAAGATTTTTCAGAAAGCAGAAGATGGGGCTCGCAAATGCATTGTTGCAACCAACATTGCTGAGACATCACTTACAGTGGATGGTATCTTCTATGTCATAGACACAGGGTATGGTAAGATGAAGGTCTACAATCCTAGGATGGGTATGGATGCTCTTCAAGTGTTTCCAGTCAGCCGAGCAGCTGCTGACCAGCGGGCTGGACGAGCAGGGAGGACAGGCCCTGGGACATGCTATCGGTTGTACACAGAGACAGCATACCAAAATGAGTTGCTCCCCAACCCTGTGCCTGAGATCCAGAGAACTAATCTGGGGAATGTAGTTTTGTTGCTCAAGTCCTTAAAAATTGAAAATCTCTTGGATTTTGACTTTATGGACCCTCCTCCGCAAGAGAACATTCTGAATTCCATGTATCAGCTCTGGGTGTTGGGTGCGTTGAATAATGTGGGTGGTCTTACAGACATAGGCTGGAAAATGGTTGAGTTCCCTTTAGATCCGCCTCTTGCCAAAATGTTGTTGATGGGAGAGCAGCTTGGATGCTTAAATGAAGTGTTGATAATCGTGTCTATGCTCTCGGTACCATCAGTTTTCTTTCGACCAAAGGACCGAGCAGAAGAGAGTGATGCAGCGAGGGAGAAATTCTTTGTCCCAGAATCTGACCACCTGACTCTTTTAAATGTTTACCAGCAGTGGAAAGCAAACCAGTATCGTGGGGACTGGTGCAATGATCACTTCTTGCATGTGAAAGGGCTTCGGAAGGCCAGAGAAGTTCGGTCCCAGCTACTAGACATACTCAAGTCCTTGAAAATTCCTGTGACTTCGTGTGGGATGGATTGGGATGTGGTGAGGAAGGCAATCTGTTCTGCATATTTCCACAATTCTGCTAGGCTAAAAGGCATTGGTGAGTATGTCAATTGCCGGAATGGAATGCCTTGCCATCTGCATCCCAGCAGTGCGCTATATGGACTGGGATATACTCCGGACTATGTGGTTTATCATGAACTCATACTGACAACGAAAGAGTACATGCAATGTGCGACTGCAGTTGAGCCTCAGTGGCTGGCAGAGTTGGGGCCCATGTTTTTCTCTGTTAAGGAGTCGGATACATCCATGCTCGAGCACAAAAAGAAGCAGAAGGAAGAGAAGACAGCCATGGAGGAGGAGATGGAAAATCTGAGGAAGGAGCAAGCTGAAATGGAGAGGACAAGCAAGGAGAGAGAGAAGGAGAAAAGGGCAAGGCAACAGCAGCAAGTTGTAATGCCAGGCTTGCGGCAGGGTTCTTCCACTTATCTGAGACCCAAAAAAATGGGATTATAGACAAGTTTTTGCAGTCAAAGTGCAGCCTTTCTCCTGTACGTTATGAAAATTAGTTGGACGATAATACATCTGTACATTGTCATATTGTTCTTTATGAGACTACACGAGAATAACGGTTGCCTTTTTCCCCAGGTTTTTAAGGCCGTTTTCAATATACATACTATTTTTTGTTTTATTAATAGGTGTTATTGATTGCAGAAAGATGGCGGCTCTCTGGATTGACAACTAAAGGTTACGTGCAATGTGGTGTTATGTACTTTTTGTAAACACAGATCTTTAACTATGATTACCTGTCACTAGATAAAGCATTACAATGTTCAATTGTTACTGCTTTTCAGTTGCCCAATTCTTGTAACTTTGATTTCAATCTCTGTATATGATGTTTTCATAATTTACTGACACAATACGATAAGAACAACATGATAGACTGGTAGGTGTCAGCCAAAACCTTACCATCATCACAGGGAATTTTTTTCTTTTTCTTTTTAATTGGAAATGATGACAACTGAAACCTCCTAGAGAAATTTAGGAAGTGCTATTTTCTATAAATTAATAAAATAAGTCATATTTATTTATCCTTGAGATTGAAGAATTATATATTTATCACTGTATTGGGCTTATCTTGTTTGCTTAACCATCTAGCATTTTGAGACAAACAACATTTTGTGTTACATAATTGTTGCAGAAAACATTGTAAGTTGCTGGGAATTGAATGTGTTGCATAGACATCCTAGTTGCAACTCTCCATTTCATCCACTTAGCTATAGCCGAACTGTCTTTATGTTTTCATTTGTCTCTTAATTCCCTTTTAAATGAGATCCAAGATAGGTCAAGCAATCATATTGTGGTTGTCTTTTAAATCACTAAAATTGAAAAAAATCCTTGTCTCATTTTTATTTTGATTAGGATTTTGCACTGGATGTACTCCTTTTGTTCTGCTGATTCTTAGATTCTTAGGTATTTATTTTTCTTCCACATCCAGTTTAATATGTAGTCTTGTCCTTGCCTTGCCAGCCTATTCTTTTGTCATATGTGAGTTGCTTGCACCTGGTGCTTCTTGTTAATTTAATCCAACTCAGTAAAGCTAAAAATACAAGTATCAGAAGGCTTGGTAAGACAAACTCTGCGCCCTCTCTCTGTCCCCTTCTTTTTCTTCTCACCTTCTTTCTCTATCATTTTTCCCTTGTCTCTTTTTTTTGTTCCATCATAGGGTACATAAATCTTTGCTTTATTGTACTTACTCCCATCTTTCAACTCTTTATGACCTGTGATGGCTCTTCTTGTCTCTAGTTGAAATCAACCATTCATTCAACCTTATGATCACATATACAAATCCCTTGATGAAGGTGGTGATAGTGTCATCACCACTTTAAATTAAATCGAGGTATCTTTACGAAGTGCATATTTTTCAATGATAGCAAAGCTTTCATATTTA
>JAOXJJ010001313.1:601-12757 GCA_025769935.1 Phoenix roebelenii
GGGCACGTACAGGTCCCGTGCCTTTTTTTTTTTTCCACAACCCGACTGGATTCCGGATCCTTCTAGGGTTTGAGGGGAAGGAATACCTGCCCTGCGGTGGCGGCCGAATGCGGGGTCGCTGGCGGCAACGAGGCAGCCGCGGACAGGAACGCCCCTCTTCTCGGATCCGGCCTCTGTGACGGCTGCGGCTAGGGATCAGGCTGCGGCGGCGGTCTTCTTCGTTGAGTCGCGGGGAGGGGAAACGGTTTAGCGGTTGTCCACGGGAACCGGAAGAAGAGTTTTCCTTTTGTTTCCTCTCTGAAGTCTGAGGCCCACGGGGTGGCCACAGCAGCTAGGGTTTTTTTTTTACTTTTTTTTTTCGTTGTAGTGCTTCCCCTTGATGCTTGATCCCTCCGACGGCTACGGGATCAACTTCTGGAAGAGGGAATTCACGGCCAGGAGGTCACCGGAGAGAGGAGGTTTCTTTTCCGTAACTGTATGCTTCACAGCTCGGGAAGAAAGTTGTTCAGAACTGAATCTCAGGGCATTGGCAATAGAAGCAAAGCCTGGCCTGCTCCGATAAGGAGAGGGAAGAGAGAAAAAGAGGAGGGGGAAGAAGAAGAGGAGGGGGAAGAAAAGCTGGAGGGCACCACTCCTTATTTCGAAATATCTTCGTTATGACTAGTGGTGACATTATCGTTTGCAAGTTACTCTAGGGTTCTTTGGACTGATGAGAGGTGGGCCAGGTGGCTGCTTGGGCACTTTATAACATTTTGTATTTTAAAAACTTTTCTCTGTACTTTTTTTTCTTCTAAAAAAACTCTTTTTCAGTCTCTTATCCCATCACTCATTGCAATGACAGAGAGGTTTTTTGCTCACGATGCCTTAGCTTAATGCTTTAAATATATAGTTAGTGATTACATCTGCAAAAATATTTTCCTCCCATCATCAAACTGTGACCATATCTCCCCTTTCCATTCCCAGCTCGTACTAGAGCTGATCAAATATCGGATCAAATATCGGGACAGACCCTCGAGTAAAAATTAGGCCCGATGCTTATTGCGAGGCCCAGTACGTCCTAGACATCAAGCCTCTATTTTTCATCCAGGCCTAGCCCAATCTTAAAAGATCAATACCAAAGCCTCCCAACAGATCCAATATTGATATATATATTGACATCTCGTATAAAATTTTATTATTGTAACATTTACTTAGTTAATATAATTAATGTTGAATATATATATATATATATTAAATATATATAATTATTTTGGGTCAGGTTTGGTCAAGACAGCCCAATTTTTAAGTTCCTAAGCTAAGCCCGATTTTTAGTACAAACTCAATTTCGGGCTTGTTTTTTTGCACAAACTCATCCTACGGGTCTATTTTTAGTATCCAAGCCCACCATTGGGCTAGGCCGGACGGTTCTTGATCAGCTCTAGTTGGAGAAAACATACATGCACACGTATATATTTTACATGATATGACATAGAGGCTTGGATCAATACCATCATGAAGAGCTAAAGAGGGACTGCTGCAAAGATAGCTACCAAGTAGGTTACTCATAGATCCCAAAAATATTTTTATTAAAAAATATATTAATATTTTATTATAATATATTTTTAGAATTAATAAATTTATTTTTATGGAATATATCAGGGGCAATTGTAGTATTATATGGTCATCGATCTTTAATTGATATGAAGTACCAAATAGGGTACTCGTGGGTGCCCAAATATTTTTAATTATTAACATATAGCTACGAAATACGATGATCTTAGATCAGCGAGGATCAGATTACCCCAAAATAATTTTTTTTAGTAATATAAGATCATCTTAGTGATTGGGCTATTTTTTTTTCTTTCGGCAGCTTATGAAAGATTGCTCGCCCGGTGCAGTACTTCATTAACGTTCATTGATGTGCTTCGAGTTGCACTCCGCTAGTCACCTTCAAAATCCTACATAGCCGAGATGTAAACTAGTTTATGGAAGTCGCTCTGGCACCCACTCTAGCGCTGTAATTGGATCATCTGGATCACTTAGTAAACAATTACTGGTCTACAATGTTGAAACATATATTTATTTAATTTTTTTTGTATGTTTATATATTTTTTTTATAAATTGTTCCATCGTATATTGATCCCATTTGAATCACCCTTTTAAATCATACATGTCACGGTGTGTGGGACACGGGAGGACCGGAAATTAATTAAGAAGCGGTCAACAGGCCCTCTTTCGTTGCACATGGTCCACGAGGGACCGCGTTTTAGATTTCTGAACTGTTTGCAGCTGATGCAGAAAGATGGCCAGCTTGTCCTTGAAATCCGCCGCCTTGTTGGAAAAGCTTTGGTTGTTCGGCAAAGGCGGTCATCGTTCAAACCTCTATGCTCAAATGCGGTCGTCTGAAGGGAGCAAATTGACGTTAAGGTGGTCTGAGTGCCAAGCATGAGGCAGCAGCAGCAGCAGCAGCTTGCATCATGGATTCTTCTTCTGATCTTTCCCTTCGATGTTTCTCTCTCGCGCGCGGCGGACACCATCACTACGAGCCAGCAAATGGCAGACGGTCAAACCTTGGTGTCGGCCGGAGGAGTCTTCGAGCTGGGTTTCTTCAGCCCTGGCCACTCCGGAATCCGTTACCTGGGTATATGGTACAAGAAACTTCCCGGTCTCACAGTCGTGTGGGTCGCCAACAGAGAGAGCCCGCTCGCAGATCGCTCTGGAATTCTCGAGCTGAGCACCGATGGAAACCTCGCCCTCCTTAACAAGACGGGCGGCACGGTCTGGTCCTCAGGCACGTCTTCGGTCCGCAACCCCGTCGCTCGGTTGCTGGACTCGGGGAACCTCGTTATCGTGACAGAAGGTAGTAATTATGGTAAGAGCCCTGCATGGCAGAGCTTCGAGCACCCGTCCGACACGTTGCTGCCGGGCATGAAGCTCGGTATGGACTTTGGAACCGGTCTCAATCGCTACCTCACGTCGTGGAGGAGCCACGATGACCCCTCTCTTGGGAACTACTCCCTCAGAATCGACGTTCGCGGATCCCCACAAGCCGTTCTCTGGAACCAGACAAGAGGGGTGACCCTGGTGGACTTGATTCCCAATGGTGTGTTTCTCTTCAAGTATGTCTCTACTCCCTACGAGGTAACTCTCACGTATGTTCCCAAAAACCAATCAGTAATAACGAGGCTGGTGGTCCTTCCGTCCGGGGAGTTTCAGCGGCTTGTTTGGGTTGATCGGGAGGATACATGGCAGGCACAAGAAGACATGTGCGACCTAGTTTCCTGCGGACCCAATGGCTTTTGTAGCCCTCATACCGTCCCGGCGTGCAGTTGTTTGGTCGGAACTGCGCCCAGATCACCCTCTACTTGGTCTGGCGGGGATTCTTCCAGTGGGTGCATCAGGATTTCGACATTAGAATGCGGTGCTGGCGACAAATTTGCGCCCGTGATGGGAACAAAGATGCCAGAAATGTCAAATTTTGTGGAAAACATGAGCATGAGCCTGGACCAGTGCCAAGATGCGTGCTTGCGCAACTGCTCTTGCACTGCGTACTCCAGTTCTGAAGAAGGAATTGGCTGCATCATGTGGTTCGGCGATCTCCTTCAAGTGCGGGAGTATGCAAGTGGTGGAAATGATCTATACATCCGGCTTGCAGGTTCATATCAAGGTATGTTTGCTGCCTCCAAAAATTATTGTATTTACTGATGCAGAGGCTGTGTTATCTTATGACCTCGGGAGCAAATGAACGTTGGATATGTGAAAACTCTTTCCTTCTTAGTCCTACATCAGATATGTGAAAGCAAGGCTTCTTATTTAAATGAAATTAGTTATCCAAGGAGCCTAAATCAGGCTTTTGAGGGAGAGGGTTGGTGACCACATGCACGTGCTCAGCTTGGCCGGCCATGATGTGCGTGTCGCGAAACGGGAACGTTCCCCTCCTCTCTCTCTCTCTCTCTCTCTCACTCTCACTCTCACACTTCTCTGTTTCCTAAGAGATTCTCCGACTCTAAGATTGAGACTTCTTCTCTTTTCTCTAATTTTTTTCAATTTTTGTTTATTTTTTTTTGGGCATCTGAAGCCATTATTTAAGTCAAGTCTTCCAATGATCGTACTCATTAGAAAAGGATTGGACTAAGCCGCATTATTATACCTTAGGGACAAGATCACTGCATACCTACACTTAAGGGGCGAATCACGTTCTTAGGGCAGTATTAACTACACGTCTCGATCCAAGCAAGCTTTCCACCAATTGATTTCCGAAAGATTTTGTACATATTAATTTTTTTATTTTAATTTATTATTTCAGATCACAAATAGCAATTTCTAGGTGCAATCTAATTTCTAACGATTTTTGGAGGTATAGACTGACATACAAGTAGCAAGAGAGAAACTGGCTGGGGGAGAGGGGACTAATTATTTCCCTGTTAAGCCCAAAAGCACTAAACTTGGTATTAATCTGCCAGCCTAAATTATGTGTTATTACAAAATGCAACAGCGAAAGAAATGGATCACCGCTCGAGGGAAATGCAAGAAAAGAAGTCAAGCTAATATTTTTTTTTTTTGGTACAATCAAGCTAATATTATTCGCTGCATTGGTGATAATTGTGCAGGTCAATTATCACATACCAAGAGGAGGCGAAAATGGGTTGTTGGTGGACTACCGGCAGTGACGGGTGCTGTGGCGCTACTAGCGTTGCTATTGTTTATGTGGCGAAGATGGAAGAGATTGAAAAAGAGAACAGGTAAAGCAACAGCTTCTCACAGTTGAGTTGATCTCATGATTATATTGTATGCTCGATATTTGGATGGAGTGCAGCAGGGAAAGGATTTAGAATTAGGAGAGACAAAAGGGTAAACTTAACATAGGCTAATGAAACAATATAAATACTGAAAATTTTAAATAAAACAGAAAAATAATGTCAAGTTATTGGTTCATGTATGGATTGGTTCATATGCAAACAAGACTTGGAAGAGGCAATAAGGAGAGTAATAGTTGCAATGTCATCACCAACAGACAACAGCAATGTCTAGTATATTGGTATAGTATAAGCTCAATATTTGGATGGAATGCAGCACGGGGAGGATTTAGAATTAGGAGAAACAAAAGGGTAAACTTAACATAGGCTAACGAAACAATATTTTAAATAAAATAAAAAAATAATGTCGAGTTATAGGTTCATTTATGTATTGGTTCATATGCAAACAAGACTTGGAAGAGGCAATAAGAAGAGTAATAGTTGCATTGTCATCACCAACAGGCCACAGCAATGTCTAGCATCTCTAGTTTGTAATCTAATGGTATAGTATAATTTGTATATCCATTTAAAATTTGTTAACCATGGAATTATTCTTGATGAATTTGACTGCCCTAATTGATTTCTTTTCTATATCTACATATGAACTTGCTCTGCGTATCTGTTACTATATTTTACATAGATCTTCCCTAGATATATATTTGTCTTCCTCTCTTTTTACTCTCCTAAATTTTCTTTAACAAGATAGTAATGGCCCCTGTGCAAACAATTTATTTTCAGAGGAATGGAATGCAAATAATGCAAACTTCTTGAAATTTAAAATTGAAAGATCAAACTCTTTGTTTGTTGATTGCCATCTATATAAATAGGGCTGCATACGGTTTAAAGAATGCAAGATAAACCAAGAGTATTATTGAGTGAAAGATGAACCTTTTAACGCATTTATCAATCTGCATGCAGCCTCTTAAAATTATTTTATACATTATTGCATTATTTTAAGCTAGGGCAAGAATATCATGTGAAAATTATCATCATCAGACACATTTTTTTTATATTTACTCTTGGAACTTAGAGGACCAAGGCTCGAATACTTCTGAAGGGCATGAGATTAAATCACCATTATATTCTTAATGCTTGATCAAATTTGGAAGAGAATGCCGTAACTGTGAATATACAAGCTAATAAAAAGAGTTAAGGTAAATATTGTTCATTTGTTCTAGATATTTTCTTAGTTGGTCACTATATCAGGCAGGACTATGATCTACCACCATCAAGAAGCTACTAAAGGGAAAGTCCTCGAACTGCCAGCATTTGACTTGTTCACCATCGCATCTGCCACCGAAAACTTTGCCGACGCAAACAAAATTGGCGAGGGAGGGTTTGGCCCTGTTTATAAGGTAAGCTATAATTTCATAGGCATCTATGTTCATCTACTTGTTTCAACTGCACCACACTAGGAGCAACATATGACCCATGAAATAGTGCATCCACTTGACTAGGATATCTGGATCCTACCATCCTTATCATATCCTGCAGCAACTCATCATATGCCCATGTCATTATGCATGAAGTAAACTAAGGTAATGTATGTATTTTTGCTGGAAAAATTCTTAGCAACTATTGTTTTGCTGGATTTTGAAAAAATAAAGTGTAAACAATAAGAGCAGCAATGCAAGGCCCTAAATTTGAATTTGAACCTCCCTCAGAAGAATCCAAATAGAATAAGTTGTCAGATTCCCAAAATCCTTATCGCATTCATGCTTTGCAATGTGATATTTCCTTTTGGGCTCGTGCAATCTAGAACAAGATGTTTTGGGCACAATGCATATATATATATATATATATACACACACACACACACACACAAGCACACCTAATTCATAAATCTGCATTAACATTAGTGTCACAGGGATTGTAGTTAAGAATAATAAACCAAACACCAATATGATGCCAAAAGGCCATGAAAGATTGTTCTTATTTAAGACTCTGCAAAATGGGGAGGAAAAACTAGAATTCTGGAGATGTATAAAGGAGATGATAGCAATTGATCACCATCACAGGGCATGCTGTCTGAGAGAGAAGTTGCAGTTAAAAGGCTATCAAGAAGTTCAGGACAGGGCGTCGAGGAGTTCAAAAGTGAAATTCAACTTGTTGAGAAGCTTCAGCACACAAATCTTGTGAGGCTTCTCGGTTGCTGCATTGAAGCAGAAGAAAGAGTATTGATATATGAGTACATGCCGAATGGAAGCTTGGATAAATATATCTTCGGTAACTCATCATTGTGTGCATGAATTCAAATTTTATAGTTATCCAGCTACTAACAACATGGATTCCAAATGTGATCAGATCCAACCAGAGGAGCTCTCCTAGACTGGCATAGTCGACTCCATATCATTGAAGGGATCACTCAAGGGCTCCTCTACCTCCACAAGTACTCCCGATTGAAGATTATTCATAGAGATCTTAAAGCCAGCAATATCCTCTTAGATGCTGATATGAACCCAAAGATTTCCGACTTTGGCATGGCTCGAATCTTCAGCTTGGATAGATCACAAGTAAATACGCGTCGGGTTGTTGGCACATAGTAAGTACAAAGTAACAACTGCTTCAACAATGCCCCCATTGCTGAAAAAAAGTACATAATACGCCTGCAGCTAATATATACTTTTACTGAATGATGGAGTTCAGTGGTTATATGGCACCAGAATATGCAATGGAGGGTGTTTTCTCTGTGAAGTCTGATGTCTTCAGCTATGGAGTCCTGCTGCTGGAGATATTGAGCGGAAAGAGAAATGCTGGGAATCACAATTTTGGCCTATCTCTCAACCTCATAGGACATGTGAGTTGCAAAGCAAAGAAGAAACACTAATTCTCCTCATAACCGAATCCCTACATTGGATTTAATAATGGCATGTTTTTACTTCAGGCATGGGAGCTGTGGACTCAAGGGAGGGAGGCAGAGCTGATTGATCCATCTCTAGGAGATAGCTGTCCATCTCATGAGCTATCAAGATGCATCAATGTGGCACTCCTATGTGTGCAAGAAAACGTGGCAGATCGGCCTACGATGTCTGTTGTTTCTTCCATGCTTAGCAATGGTGCTGCAGCTCTACCAACACCTAATCAACCTGCTTTCTTCTTCGGTAGATACTTGACAATGGAAGCCGTACAGTTAGACATGCCACGCTTTTCTTCTGCAAATAATGTCACGATTTCGACGATAATAGGTCGCTAGAGTTGCATCACTCTAGTCAATATTTCATATGAGGAGATTCCAACTACTATTGGAATTCATCAAAATAGGAACCACTCAGTTGCTTGATTTATTGTTTCAGATGCTCGCTTAAATTGCTCAGGACTGAGTAATGAACTGTTCTCATAGACATGACCAGATATTGCCTGTCTCTTAATGGGACGGATTCTTCATGCAATTTTGATCGGATTTTCTAGTCTTTCCGTGATGACAAACATTTCAAAACTTGCATCAAAAGGTGGAGCTGTCGCTTGCTTGCTTATATGCTCTTGTTTTCAGTTAACCAATGTTGTTGTCCTGCTTATTCTTTTTATGAGCCATCCAAGAAAGTAAAAGCAAGGGCTGAATCATGACCCCCCGTCCCAACGACCCAAAAGAAAAAAAAAAGAAAAAAAAAATCTGTCAGCATGATCACTTACCACCATAAGAAGAAAAATGCCTGAAAACAGAAACAGGGGGACCGTTGGAGTGAGACAGATTACAGCATTCTAGGTTAAACTTAAACAACAAGGAGGTACGAGTACATTGCCATATCTGATGTGGCTTAAACTAAGGTTGTCTTGCAACAGAAGTCGTATACATTGCCTCAGGATGCTCTACGGTAATATGGGACGAGATAGCTAAGCCTCCTAAATGCACCTCACAAGCCTTTTACCAAAGAATCCTGATGTCTGTGACACTGGTTGCCATTCCCGGAGATATCAATTTAAAAGTGCGATTCAGGTTTTCTTGGCACTAATAATTCCTGGAATATTTTAGCATATATACCAGTGCATATGAGTTATAATTGTTTCCCCTCTTTTTTTTATTGCGAATGGAAGGTGAGACAACTACCAATCAATTCATAGAAATGAAAGGTCCAGACGTGGTGCCTCTTCCCGACAGAAAGAGGAGTGCAATGACGTGGTTATAATGATGCTGGCAAGAGTTATAAACTTATAATTCACTGTTTTCTATTTTCTTATCTTACCGCATACATTAGTATATAATTTGCTGAATCGATCCGAGCATACTGAACCGGATCAATCAAAAATCAACATAGTTCCGACTTTTAAAACAAAATGGGGTTGGTTCATTTAAGCCACCCCTCCCCTGACTTTTAAAATGAAATTGGCTGCTTGCGGTTCATTCTCTTTCCTCTCCACTTGCTTGTCTAGCCACTCGTGATTGATCGGACCATACTGAATTGGACCAATTGGAAACCAGCAAGATTCACACTTTTAAAACAAAATGATGCCCGTTCATTTAAACCATCCCTCCCATAGCTTTTAAAATTAAATCGACTACTCGTGATTCATTCTCTTCCCTTCCCACCTGCCTGCCTAGCCACTCATGATGGTCCATCACCTCCCCCCCCACCTCCACCAGCCTGTGTTCTAGCAAGTCCCCTTTTCTCTCTCTCTCTCTCCCTCTTTCTCTCTCTCCCTTGAGTTAGGTTAGGATTAGGGTTTTCCTCGCCCTCTCCCTTCCTTCTCCCTCTCCCTCCCTCTCTCCCTCTCTCTCTAGGTTGGGTTAGAGCAAGGGTTCCCTCATCCTCCCCCTTCCTCCTCCTTCTCCTTCTCCTCCTCTCTCTCCCTTCTTTTCTCCATCTCTCACTGCATCCATAACCTCAATAGGGTACAGACTCATAATATGCTGAAATAATGATCGACTATTCTTCTCTCAGATACCGATTCGGTGAACCTTGCATGAATATAACAACAGAAACAAAATATAGTAATTAAGATAACCATAAATCATATGCAGACACTATAACGCATGCTCCCTGTAAATTTTGAAGTTTACTTTTTTAATAAAAGATCACATTAAACTCTAAATAGCAACAAATGACAAACAACTTTATTTTTTAGCATCAACTTGAATTGTAAAGAAATGTAATGAAATAGAGACATAAAAAAGGTGCAAATAAGTACTACACATAAAAAAGCAAGCATTCTAAGCAATATATCATCATAACCAAAGAAAAGAATGATTCTTTAAATAGATGGATCACCGTCGAACCTTACCTAGGACGGATAATAATGGCAAGGAGATCGGGAGAGGAAAGAGGCATACGATTAGCCAAGGCATCCGGTTGGTAGGCGGCGGGTGTTGCTCTGCGGATCTGCCTCAATACAATGATAGCTTCACCACGTTCTTGGACTCTCGAGAACCGAAGGCACTCGAGAGACCTCTTAGACATTGAAAAAAAATAACTCGAAAATTATCTCAAGTTAGGATTGTAAATTGTTGCTGCTATGATTCACTAACCAAGAAGAGAAGGGGGAAAGCAGTGAGAAGGGGAGGTGGTAGGTCCTCACCATGACAACTTTGTATGAAGTCCTCCCGATTGTATATAATGCGTCTATTTTTCAAAAACACACCTCCAGTTAGTTAATTGACTTAATTCTGTTTATAGTAGCAAGTACAAAATAGAAAATAGTCGTATATCGAACAACTTTTGCAGCTACTTTTATTTTATTTTTTTTAAAATTAAATCCGATGGATTGCAGTGTACCAATGTTTGGGGCTGCAACTCTACATATCGTCGGCAGTAGCATCGATTGTGTGGACACACTTACAGTGAGAAAAAAAAGAGGAGTATAAATATAGAAAAAGGAGTGTATATATCAACTGAAATGGAGCAAATCCTTTAAGCTTTAATCGAGCCGAATTAATTTTGGAAAATATCTTGATCGGATCAGGAATTATTTTTAAAGCAAGCTGAACTTGCCGATTGTGTAATACCAATTTTAATTAATAAGTCCTCATTGGTTAGTTCTTGCTCTTAGCACAGAAATAAGAGGAGTATAGAACTCGAAAATGGGATTTTATAATAATAAAAAATGGTTATTTGAGTAGACGGATAAAACACCACTCATTACTTGGGGTCTCTACTTGGCCTAAAGTCGGTAAATTATTTACCGACTTGTGGGAATACCTGTTTTTTTTTTCTTTTTTGTCCATCGTCTCTCTCTTTTTGGGCAAAACTCGTCGTTTATATATATTCACAATGTAAGCCATTCTCATACTTGTCTACAGTGATTTTGAAGAAACCCTCCACTGAAGCTATAGACGGCAACTTAATTTATAGAGAGAAAATCTGAATGCTGGCCCGGATCTAACAATTATTATACCTCTATTAGTCGATAATCATATTATGTTAATCTTCATCTATCTATGGAGGTTCAGATTGCATCTTTCGTGCGAAAGAATGGTTGATCTTCTTTCGCAACATCTGCCATTGGATCACTCCATGCACAGCTCTCAAAGCACTACTAATTTTTTTGTGTATTTACTTGGACGGATCTCAAAGCGGTCATTGTATGATCCAGCTGTGGATTTGTGCTGTCCATGCGAAAGATACAACCCCTGTCCAACTATGGAGAACGTATGTTAACGTTCTTCAGGTTAAACAACCAAAGAAGCCACTTAATAAGTCCTCATGGTTTGGTCCTCCGAAGCTTCCTCACCTGTCCTTTGATGACACATCGACACTGCCAGTATCATTTCCTTCTGCAACCAATCAAACTTTTGGGCTTGGGATCATAAACTGGGCTTGGGTTCATGGCTGGTGTCAGGTTCACTTGGCTTGAGCAACGGTGAAGATCGCTGGCAGCACCATTAATTACGTTATTTGGATTGCTTGTATTCTTTATTTCCCACGTCAACGGTCGTCGAGAAACTCGGTAATTTCCAAGCTTCAGTGCATTACTCGCGGTGCCTTCATTGCAAAAGGTGATGACTAGAGTGCCTGCATGACATACTCCTGATACTAATCAACACAGTTACGAGGTTAAGAAGGGAAAGAAGGGCCAGCCAGGCACGTAGTACTATGATCCCTGGTTACTAGTTTGAAACCATCTTATTAGCTCCACGAGCCTTCATTTGCTTTAGATTGGAACAGCTTTTTTTTTGTTTGTCCGTCTGTATGTTAAGATAGAATGCAGTGTGGAATCTTGAATACCTGTGGTTAATGTTTTCTTCAGAGAACAAAATCAGTGGGTTAATATTAGCCAGCTCTAGGCTGTGAGGATCCGTGCGGGCGTGTGTTTAGTCCCACATCGGTTATTCGCTGAGTAGATCTTGGGTATTCATACATGATCAAGGAACTCAAATAATACCTTCCGGCTAGCCATTTTGGGTGAGGTCCTGGGTTGTTACAAATGGTATCAGAGCGGACCCAGCCCA
>JAOXJJ010001314.1:0-12753 GCA_025769935.1 Phoenix roebelenii
AACCCCCCCCCCCCCCCCCCCCCCCCCAACCAAAACACAAACACAGAGGGAGGGAGGGAGAGCTAGCCTGTCAAGCTTCAAGAGGCTGGAACAGCAGGTTTGTTATCCTAAAAGCTTCATTTCAAACTGTTGAAGACAGCAATTAGATGAGAAAAACTCCCGCTGAAAAAGGGTACCAAGCTTGAAGATTTTTACACCCCCCAAAAAAAAAAAATCATAACCATAACAACAGCCATCTGATTTTTGCATGAAATGACAGGATGGTCACAATTGTACTCAATAAAAATATTTTGCTCGATCCTGGTATGCTGAAAATTTTGTTTATATTTTAAGCTCTCTAAGTCTCTTGCTTCGACTTTTTCGTAGGCATGGCATCTCAATAGAGTAACATGCCATGCCTCAAGATTAGCAAGAAACTCTGCAGACATGTACTTTCATGAAAAGATTCAAACGATGAAACATTATCTTTATGTAACCATAAAATATTGAACTTCATCTACCAGATTAAAAACTTTATCTTTCACAGCATGCTGATCCATCCATCTGAACAAGTTCAGCATCATAGATACTACACCTGAGAAAACCAGAATAGGTCCGGTAAAGTTCAGTGGCAACAATTATAACCATTATATCATCCATACCATGTCAAAAAGTTCCTTGGGCACAATATACAGGGCTTGTGTATTTTCAATTGTTGCATATAAACCTGTATAAGCATATCATGGTTATGCAGTGGCATACATAGCAAAGTGGCATGTTCTGATATTTGTAGAACAAGAATTAATGTGGTAGGTATTCAACCAACTGTTTATCAAAAGTTTCTACTCTTCAGTATAAGCAAATACAAGTTGGATTAACTCAATTAAATGCAAAACTATACAAAATCCATCAATAATTCAAAAGTATTATTTTGTATATTTTCTTTTGCTGAATGAAATTCTATCATTCACTCCCAATGTCAAGATCCAAGTTAAAATCTTGAAGCTGGCTGATGAATGGTTGCTTTTACTTTTTTGCTTCCCCTCTTTATCAGTAGCGCATTTCAGTGCTATGTTCTGTTTCACCCCGTATCATGTGGTTCAATGTTTAACTTGCATGGTAGAGATTTTCAAATGTAGCGCATTCAGATGTTTAATCTAACTGGTCAGCAGCATCATGCTAATTCGGTTTTATTCAAGTTGCTACATGAATCTAAAGGCTCAAATATTTCATTAAGATGTTTATAAGCTGCTGTATTCATCTTGCATGTATAAAAGGGCTGCAAGAGGAAGCAGTGAGAATGCTAGTCATGCATGCACGTTCACCAGACCTGGAAATACAACGGAAAATTCTCCAACTCACTATACATAACATGGAAAAAAGACTTAACTATCAAGCACATCAAAAGAGTGCATGATGGGCAGCGACCATAAGTTGTCTAACAAAATTTCAGATTATGTAGTAAAATGCAGAATTTCTTTCTAACAGATTTCTTCAAAGCAGAAAAACACTGAAAAAAGTAAGGGTTAACAAAAGAATAAAGGAGCTACAAAAGCACAAAAATGTATGAAAAAACTAAGGCACAAAGGCACAAACCTTCCAAGGCTTCTAACCAACACCAAAATGACTCACTAATAATATAATCCATCCAGTTAATTCCAAGCAACCTTTCCTCTTAAACAAAATAAACTATACACTACTACTTACATAATTCCATTTCAATTTTTTCAAACTAAAGACTAATTTCATAACTTCGAAATTAACATATCTGGGAATTGGGTGTGTTGAGTTGCTACCTCCAAATACTGCACTCTATTATAACAACACCTTAATTATTATTGTTCCTAAAATAGAACATCTCCTTCAGATCTTTTGCTCATAGAATTCCTGCATACGTAATTCCTTGAAATAAAATAAGTTAAACATACAGTATAACAGAAGAACAGTAATGGCAAAGAAAAATATAGTCAGTGCAACTTCCTGAACCAATGTATGCGGATTGAATTGTGCCCGTACTAAAGTATGCAAACAAATTTTGAAATGGTTTTTATTGTTTATGATGTTCTAGTTTTGAAATACCACATGTTTAAATAATCCAAGTAATATATAAAATGAAATGCTTCTTGAATATCAGATGCATTTTTTCATGCTATTTCCATTTATAAATTCTCATTTTCTGAGTTCTCCTGTAAAGTATTCCAAACATGCATACTTTGCTTCGAAAGCTCTTGTTGAGTTCTAG
Source organism: Phoenix roebelenii (assembly GCA_025769935.1). Taxonomy (NCBI): domain Eukaryota; kingdom Viridiplantae; phylum Streptophyta; class Magnoliopsida; order Arecales; family Arecaceae; genus Phoenix; species Phoenix roebelenii. Next base: position 2,222 of record JAOXJJ010001314.1, read on the forward strand.
ATGTAAATCTGTGCAATTTTTTAAGTTTATGTTATATTATTTGAGTAAGTCATCCACAAAAATGGAACAGATTTATTCCAAAAAACCAACATGCTTGAGTTAACAATTGCCTTAGTTCATAGGTGCTTGTGGCATGGACACAAAAAAACCAGAATCGGCAAGTTATGAAAGTGAGCATAAATCTACTGAGCATGTCTTGATTTTTTTTTTTTTTAATCACAATCTTCATAACAAGGGATTTGACCACCTATATTTCGCACAGTGCAATCAATTTTCATGGAGTAATTCATACATCAAAGGTCCACAGCTAGTCTGCAAGAGAAGCGACAAGAGAAATGGAAGACACTCCACTTATCACCTTATGCTGTCTAATTTTTGTCAAAATATGATGAAAATGCTGCAAGAATGTATGAAGTGTATAATAGACGAAAAACACTACCATCAACCTGTCCCTGTGGCAAGCTTTACAAGCAACCAACTTTGATCCTGAAAAATGCATGAATAATATTAAATATATCCTCAATATTGAGTACTTAACAGTGTCAGATTCTACGGATGACATCAAAGTGCTCCAAAATTAATCAATAGATCAGAACAATTGATAATAGCTGAGCACAGAGAAGCTGCTTATACATAAGAGATTCTGAATCAATTGACCAATAAAACTTAGCAAAAGAAAAGAGGGAAAACAAATTGAAAATGTAAGCCTCAGCATGAAACATAGAACAATAGGCAAATGTTCGAACATGACAGTTCAAGATGCCCTCGTTAACCACATACATCTTTGAACCTGCTAAGTTCTATCCGAAAAAGAACATATTATACATCACAATGAGCTGCAACCCTTTCTCTAGAGAACATACTCAGACAGACAAGCACTGGTATATGCACGCATGTGTGCCCTCTCACAACCCAATCACAAGAGAACTGAAAGATAAACGCCTGCATTCAATTGTCCATCTTGTCAAAACGTGTACGATAGTCCCCTTTGGCCTAGGAGATTTTGTTGCTTTCTGAAAGTTATATCATACAAAAAGTCTACTGATGGTGATCGGAATAAAATCTGAATATCCACATAATCCCAACTGATTGGTACATGGTAGCAACCCACAATCTCATCCAACAAGAAAAATTCCAAACCACCAGTGGAGCAAAAAAAGGGACAAGGGGGGTGGGGATAGAATCTTGGTTCTCAAGCACTGAAGGGGCAGGCAATATTGTGTCTGTGTTTTAATGCTGAACCTTCCAAACATAAGAATGGAATGATTTTCATTGCTTCTAGTCGTCTCTTCTGATTAAACTAAGACTTTGTGCCAATATTCAATAATTCAAGAAATAAGTAAAACAAAATGCTTCTTGTGATATCATATAAATTTGGATGCAATTCTATACATATGCTCTCATTCGCGGAGTTATGTTTCGATGGGTTCAGCACCTGCAACCATTGCTTCTAAACTTATCTTAGGATTGTCTGGATTTAAGACCACAATTGTTAGGATTGTCTGCAATCCATGATCAAATTTAAGCCTAACAAGCCAGTTGGCCATTGCCTTGGTTTATAGAAGCTTCTAACATGCACACAATGCAAGCAAGTTATGAAATTTAAAGATATAAGGTAGCTTGGAACTTGGAAGAAGGTTTTGCAAATAAAAATACTGACAATCTATATATCATGGGGTTCATTTATGGATCTTGGTTTAACTTTCCTCTGTAGATCATATATCCCAGGCACGCAGCTAGCCTGAAATGGAAGTGACAAAAGATATAGAAGATACCAACTTTACATCATATGCTGACTTAACGTGTCAAAATCAGCTGAAATTGTTGCCATAACATCCAAACTGTAAAATAGGTGACAAACCCCATCACAATCTTGGCCCTGTGGCAAGCTATACAAGCATCCAACTTTGGCCCTGAAAAGTGCATGGGGAATGTCAAATATGTCCTCAATATGGAATACTTTTACAGTATCAAATTCTATGACTAATATCAAAATGCTAAGCACAGAAGCACGTTGGATCACGACAAGAGGCCTGTTCTGAAGAAATTTCAAATTAAAGCAGTGAACTTGATAAAACTGAGGCGGTAAACAAAGAAAACAAATTATAATTGCAATCCCTGAGCATGAACCCTTAGGATTTTAACTCCAAACATGAATCATTTAATGTTATGCACGTACTCACATAATGAGGGTTCAAAATGCCCTTGGCAACAAGCATTTCTTTCAAGCTGCCAAATTCTTGTATGAGAAACCACAACTGAATTGGAAAAACCTCAGCCTCTCCACTAAGAATACAAATTATTCACCACTCAACTGTTATATAAGTGTGCATGATTGGTTGGTTGTCCATCTTGACAAAGCTCGATGAGAGCAAGCAGGTAAGCAAATGCCTCCTTTAGGCAATAAACTTAAATAACATAAACAAAATCCACGTAAAAAGAAAAGCATAATCTTTAGATAAGTTGCTAACAATTTGCTGAAGATCATCACTTTAGAAATTGCTCAACATTCCACCATACAATAAGTATGGATAATATAACAAGTATAACAACTACACAAACTAACACAGATTGGGCCAGGAGATCTTCAATGCTAAGATATTCCATTGCTTTATGAAAAGTAGTATCATACAAAAAAACTCGCCATAGTAATTTACTGTTGCATCCTCAAAACCTGAATACCCATGTAGCTACAAATGAATGTCTGCTTTACAGTGACATGGAGAAATTAAAGCAGCAGTAGTAGAAACTAAAGCACAAGGAACCCTACAATGATCTAAGAATAATGTTCTGAGAACTATGATGAATATCTGTGTTGGTAGATGCAAGATGCCTTAGCTCTAATAGATGTTCATCATTTGATATGTGGAGCATAAGGCGAAGGTCAGTCATCAATGCTTCCCTTTCCCAACTCAAGGGCCCAGATGCATATAATGCCAACATGGTGGATCGGTAAGCATGTAACTCTAAATGATGAATTTCTTCCTCCAGTGACTTTTTTGCATGAAGAGAACAATCTCTTCCTAATGCACAAGAAGAATCAGCATCATCAAAATGATTGTCCAAACCTTGGGGTGGGCTTGCAATAGGATAGTGGAGAGACCTATATGGACTTTTGTTAGGACTACAACTACCAACAGAAGATGAAACACTCTCGGCATCATTAGGCCCTGCACTTCCTATGAAATGATAGCCAACATTGGCTAGTCGTTTTTGCTTGTCCAAGCCTATTTCATAAATTCTGTGGTTTAAGGAAGCATGCATGTATTTTTCACCAAGCACGTTACATGGTGAAGCAACAGCATCTACCTTTTCTAGTAATTGGGATGAATGCCTTGCAATAATTTGCTGATGCCTTCCTTCTTTCTGGACTGCTCTCATCTTTCTGCAGGTTCCAGTGCATGTATCAACTGGGAGTGATCTTTTCTTCATGCTTCTTGAAGTAGGTTCTGCATATCCATTATTATTTTTGACACGAATTTGCTCATCTACCCTGTATTTCTCCAACTCTATGCATGACCGGGGTAACTGGGGACTGAACTTTACAGTTTTTGTCTGGCTGTTTGTAAGCCCATCATTACATCTTCCAGAGTCCTGCAAGCAAGTGATGAACCATTAGATAATAGAAAGGGATAAGAAAGGCAGAAAAAAAAAGCTTGATAGCTAGCTTAAACATCAATTAAATAAGTCAATTACAAATGTTTTCAAGATGACTCTAAAGTGAAATCAGAAACAATTAAAGCAAAACCATTTTTAAGGGCAAGAAAACAAAGCATAGAAAGTCAAATGCACCTACTTAGTAAAAAGGTAAAGCTAATGATGTTTTAAAGGGGAGAAAAAAAACAGCATGCTCTTAAAGCATCATTGAAAAATGACTGTTAATCCCTTGAAAAAAAAAATCTAATATTAATAACAGGATTTTATGATGCTACCTTCTGAATCACAACCCATTTGTTGTCTTGCCAAGATTGTCGTACCCTGAGATCTGATATATAGACTCTGAATTCCCTGAAGGATCCAAGGTGTCTGACAAAATAGAAATTCCTAGCAACAACCTTTGACACTTCTGCAAGCTTCCACGAGTTATTGTCAAATACCTCAACAATGTCACCAGCAACCCAGCTCCTCGGTGCCTTAACAGGAGGAGGACATGGCCTGATAACCTTTCTTGATACTTTTTCGACAGCCCCATCCATATCTGGCAAATATCGATCGTACCTGACACTGTAGGTATGCCCATTCCCCGAGATGATCTCGGCACACCACCAGGAGCCTGAGGCCACCTCCCTCTTGTTCAATACCTCCACCTTACTCCCTTTCTTGAACCTCATGAGCATAATGATGTCAAAACCCAGATTTCTAAATCCTCGTGGGGGCAATTCACAAATGAGATTCGAAGTGATAAAATTCAAAACCTTTGAATTCCTTGCTAACTCTGAACCAAGATCATGACCCTATAATTAGATCAAAAGACATCAACTGAGGATTATCGAGATGCACGGAAGAAAGAGAATTATAAACATGATGTCAAATTGCATTGACAACTACTGCAGAACCTTAATAAGAAAAATACAGACGGACGCATCAACTGAAGCAGACTGCAATCAAAGAAGCCACAAATCTTTCAGCATAAACTAATTAGCACACGGAAAAATATTAGGTTTACCGAGGGAAACACAAAAATCAAGACACTAATCGCACACAGACAAGTCCTCCAGACCAATAATCGGTTAAATCGTCATCCCACGATCGAATGCATCATCGATCATCAAAGTTTAACAGCATAAAATATTTATTTCAGTAGATGAACGCAAGAGTTATGTGCACTAATACTCTTCAAGACCCTCGAAATAGTCCAAACCCTAGCCAAGATGGATTCTCACAAAATCTTATAACTCGCCGATACTTAGAAGATAATCATATATAAAAAAAAAAGAATGAAAAAATATGAATAATACATAAAATTACAAGTAAAAATTGAAAACATATAAAAAAAAATCGCGGATCCTCGAAGCATCGCAATAGAAAATAGGAGACGAAATCTCGATTTCCATCCGCTCGATTCAACGTCGAATCAAAATCTTAGAAATTATTATCGATTTGGAACGCTAAATTTCGATTGAGATTTAGAAGAACTCCACTGACCTCTCTCGACGACGACCGTGACGAAGAAACTCAAAGGATCGATCGGATGGAAGAAAGGGGAAGGAAAGAATTCTTTTCTCTCTCTCCTCTCTCTCTCTCTCACCCCCTCCTCTCCGGCTCTCCCTCCTGTTTCCTCCTCGTAGTAATTTTTAGCTGGGGATTTCAAAGGAGCTACGGAACTCATGAAACGGAATTGAGGAAACCATCAAATCCGATAATCCGCGTCTCGGTCAAGTCCGCGAGTTCCTGTACCAACTAGGAGACCGTCCGCCAATCTCAGCCGTCCGATTTATACGATTGCATATTTTTTTTCGTAATACAGGGCTTACGATATTATATACGATGGGAAATATTGAAAGTGCCGAGATGAGTTATTCCGGGCACTTCATCTAAGCTGGTTGGATAAAGGCAAAAGTGGTTGGATAATATCTATCTCAATCTATTTTCAAATCTATTTTAATATAATTTAAGCATCCGATTAATATTTGTATTTGCATCCATATTTATTAAAAAAAAAAAGATAAAGATATGCATAGACAATTATCCTATCATATTCAATTTTGTCTGTAATTTTATTTAATTTTATATAATATTTATATTTTTAAAAAATAAATAACTAATATGCTATTAACTTGATTTATCATCTATTTAGTAATATTTTTTGATTATGTGGTTATAAAGTTTAATTATCTGATTTATATCCATATTTTTTGCATCCAATTTGCATTCATATCTACTTAAAAGAAATATAGATATGAACTTTTGCATCAATTAACATCCTATTCATATTTTTATTTATCAAATAAAACAAATATAGATATAAACTTTTGAATCAAAATTTTTGAACTCTTTTTCTAATTAAAAATAAATACAATCGTGAGGATCTATAAAAAAAATATTAAAAAATTCAATACAAATATCTATTAGAATCATCCACAAAGTAGATCTAGTATGGTTAGAACTATTTATTTTTAAAAAAAATCAAGTTTATTAAATCAGTCCAGACTAAATACAACCATGAAAATCCACAAACACAACATTAAAAAAAAAATAGTACAAAATCTGTTGGAGCCGCCCAGTGTGATTAGAACTCTTTTTCTAAAGAAACTAAATTTATTAAATCAATCTAGAAAAATACAACCGTGAGACTCCACAAATAAAATATTAAAAAAATCAATACAAATATCTATCCGATCTATAACACCATAGATTTTTTTTTTTCAGTTATAGTTATTTTATATTTAATTAGTTTTTTTTTCAAAGTTTAGACACTATTATTTTTTTTTTGCTCTTGCATGTTGATTTTTTTTTGTTTCCACTCATATGTTAGACACGAAGGCGAAGATGTGCAGCCCTAATATAATTTTGACATGACTGTTTTCACCTTGAGCTGGGCTTCTTTGTCTAGGTTGGCGTTTGCTTTGATGCGATCGAGACGGAAAAGGAGAAAATTGTGGCGAGTGGAAAGAGATGAGGCCTCCGTACCACGGGCAGCTTAGCTGTTCGCCTGGTGCTTTCGCAGCTGCCGTTGGCTAGACGGAGATGAACGATGCACTGCGATAACCAAGGATACATGGTTTACCGCCCCTTCTTAACTTCAAAATGCTCTTGAGTAAAAACATCCGCTTACATTAGCCATGGAAGTCTTCTGGTCCAACAAAACAAAAAAAAATATCCCACAACTCGGAACCTATACCGTATAAAAAAGCCATCCAATCCACAGCTCTATTAATTTTTTTAAAAACAAAATGATGCTAGAGTGATATCGAGACGTGCAGAAGGTGTTCTCTATGTTCTCCCAAGAGATGGTCGATTCAATTATGGCTATATATTTATCACAGGAAATGGTGGATCATGTTTGTCTTCGTTGCCCCTGGCACAAGCAATCTGGCTCCAGGCGAATGTGTTTGAGGTGGTGCCATTTCAGCTAAATCATCTCCTAAATTTGTATTAAGTAATGATGGTGTTAATAGCCCAAACCAAGGCCCCACAATTACTTTCACCTCGTTTACTCTATTTGGATTGCTTGTAGTCAAAGTGTTTGAAGACAGACGTTATTTCACCGCAGCAACCTGTTTGACGAGCTGAGTTCCGGACCTTAGAGATCATCAAATCTAACTCAACAACCAAGGGAAGTCTGGGGAGACCACCATGCAAGACCATGCACTTATCGTCTCCCCCCACCACTTGAAGTTGTTGAAGTCAGCTTTGATCGATCTGTTAAGACTGGAGGTCTTCATCGTGGAGTAGGTTTCATCATTAGAAGCCATCAAGCTAGACTCCTTTCATGTTTTGTTTTGTTTTCCTTTTTTTCTTTCTGATTTGTGTGTGTGTGTGTGTGTGTGTGTTTGTGGCTGTGGCCTGACCGTGTTTCAGCATTTGCCCCCAAATGACAGACTGCTTATAATCATTTCAGATTCACTTGGTCCAACAAAAAATACTCTACCTCAACTGCATGCCCTCACACAAATTAACCATCATGAAGCATGGAACAAAAAACAAATCATGATAGCATCACCGAAGCTTATTAAGATACTGGCTGAGAAAATTAAAAATCAATGCTTCAGGGGACTAATTCCATCGTACCAGAGTTTTTGCAGCGCGCCTAATGATATCTTAGTGTAAGAGAGAATAGATGCACCATTATATACCATCATGATCATGTAATAAAATTGTAATGTATGCATGCCGTTCTAGTTGAGTAGTATTATGATGCAAGTTTGAATGTTGACTTAAATAACGATGTTAAGTGTTAAGCAACAACTCTCAATTAAGATTTTAGGCAACACATCTTCATAATTCTACCATTAGAGGTTTTTCATTTTTTGAGCATGATACTTTATTTTCATTTTTTTCCGTTTGTTTTTCACTTAGAGATATATTGTTCTATGATAATTGCCCTTTTTTTTTTTCAATTCAAAGGGTTCGCAATGCCATTTTCCATTTTATAACAGAAAACTCTCAAATAGATCTTTGATTTTGCCCTTTTTTATGTTCGCCAATCGCTAAAATGCCAACATTTGCCATGAATTCATTATTTATAGATTTTTGTATTTCTTCCCGGCGGAAAGCCTATGTTAGGTCATTTTGGATTATATAATTTATCCCATGTTATTATGATTTTGTTCTTATGGTGGGTTCGCTAGCACATTCCAATCATCAAAGACATTTTTCGATGATTTTGGCACCAAAATTGAACATAATCTATCTTATGTCTGATGTGTAACTAAGATTAATTTCAAGCACTAGCGATAATTATGATCCCTCAATCTAATTAAGATTCTTTTATGCCCTATGCATTATTTGATACATCCCTACAATATCTAGGGTTTCAACTTTAACTCTTCTTCAACTGCACCTCAAATTTTTTATACATTCTTTTCCTGCTATATTGGCCTTGTGAGTGCCACTTCTCCTTTTCTTTCCTGTTTTCCTCCAGTCACGACAACCCACATCCCTCTATCTCCTCGCACCAGTTGCACAATCAGATTCTAGCAAACTCGGTTTGAGGGGGTCGACATCTCTTATATCTCCTCTCCATAAAGAGCTAGACTATATATAGAGTATACTAAAATATAATTCTCGCTTAACCTGACCATTATAATACCTTAGTAAACAGAAGAAAAAAAAAATATAACCCATCCTCTTCACTTTTCTTTTCTATTTTTTTATTCTCTTAATTATTAATAATAATAGCTTTTTGGTAATCATCTTCATCAACCATTAAGTAGGCCTTAACTCATCGCCTAGCCACTGCTTCCTATGAATTTGGCATGGATCTTAAAGATTTATTCAATCCATGAAAAGCCACTGGGTTGACGGGTCAAACATATACTCGAGCTTTTTATAATCAGGTTGGCTTCGACTAATTTGTATTTATCAGAATTGCAAGATATCTTTATCTACATCCACACCCTTACGTGGATATTAAATTATATTTAACTATGAGTTATATGGATGATTCGTGAAACCATTCCAGATTCACAGGAACTAGGATTATGACTATTGAACGGGAATAAAATTCAGGGCTTGCTCTACTCTACATGGTCCCATTGTTTCTCTTTTATCTTTCTCCACCATGTTATTGTTCCTTCTCCTCCTCGTCTTCCGTGCTCCAGCACTTACGACATTACAAAGATATTACATAGTAATTTTAGTTGTCTAACTATTTATGCTATCAAAAAATTAATAGAAGAAGGGATAATTAAATAAAGATGATATCATCTATAAAAATCTAGATACCTGAAAGTCCATATAAGATGAAGGATCAGAGCCACAATGATGAAGTATGGTCTAAAGATTGTATTATTAGAATCAACATTAACCAATGGTAATACAAAGTCCTTACGTCATTGTGATCAGCGAGCAATTTATACAGGTAGCTTGGTTGCAATAGCAATAGCAAGCTGATCATGGCGTGACAATGGAGTAAGGCATCATTTCAAACCTCGACCAATAGAGACCTGAAAAATTGTGAATGCATCAACCCAACATAGATATCTACAAGCATGGCGTGATATTTTTCTTAGTGTTTTTTCTTGAGAAGTTGGATCAGAATTCATCCTCCCAAACAGGATAAAAAGGGGAAACCTGTCACTCCACAGCCTCCATTCTTCATGACAGGCTGGGTTTTAAAACAAGAAAAAAAGAAGATTAAAGAGAACCATGCCCTGCCTGGAAGCTTCAAACATTATATATTAAAAAAAATAAAAAAAAATAGGAGAGAAAAAAAAGAGAAAATTTCCATATTCTAGAAGCAAAATTCAGAGACAGAGCAGAGCCAAGACGCGCAGCCCCAAAGAATTACCAAATTTCCTCGTCGCAATGATGTATGCAGCAAAACATTCCCCTCATTCCTCATTGTCTTTGTTCTCGGTGTCTCTGCCGCTGTCTTCCATCCCGATCCCGTCGATTGGATCCAAATCCCCCAACCCTATCGCCATCGACGAGCCATTCCAGCTGCTGTAGCCATCGATGGTCATGTTCTTGATTCTAGCAACAACAGAATCATCTCTATTCACCATATCGATCTCTGCAGACAAAGGAGCGGTAGTAGTAGAAGACGGACGGACACATGGGAAAAAGCCATCAAATTATTTTACGGTCCGTCAGGATCAGAAGGCCTTCAAGAAGGGATATGAGTGGTTTTTACCGGGGTGCGAGAAGAACCAGAGGACCATGGCGCAGAAGATGAGGACGAGGGGGATGAGATGGACCATGTTCTCGGCGAAGCGGGCACGCAGCGCCGCCTTCTTGGAGGCGTCGGAGAGGGGGTCGTAGGTGGGAAGTTGGTCCACGTCCAGGCTCGACCGGTAGCCGGGAGACGATGACAGTCCCTTCCCTCCCCCTCCCCCTCCCCCCCCCCCTCCTCCTCCTCCTCCTCCTCC
>JAOXJJ010001315.1:0-12720 GCA_025769935.1 Phoenix roebelenii
GTCATTGTGTGCCATATACGTTGGTTGTCCTCTTAACCAAGGAGTGTAGAGACACTGATATATCATACAGGTGAAGTGTAGGAGTACATTTTACTAAGTGTGATTAGTTTTGGAATGCTCTGCTGTCAAGAGATGTTCCGTGTGAATATGGGTATATGTGTCCCTCAGACCTGAGATCACCATGGTGACTTGCAAGCAACTTACTGTACTTTAGTACCAGACTATCTGAGTTTCTAATTCAGTGATGGAAGAATACTGGGTGCAGTCAAGTACTTGCGAAGTTGGTGTGTAAGTCAAGATGGAATTGACCCCTTCTGATAACAGGAGATAATGCCCTTGTGTTCAATTTAGCAAAACCTTGGCCAGGGTAATCCTCATGAGGAGTCGCAGGATTAGTAAAGTTAAAATACATTTTTGGATGTACTGATTAAAGAGTTAACTGAACTCTGAAGTCATCTTAGGCATTTAGTGTCATAGGGATGAATTATACGGTAACCATAGTTCAAAGGTTCCAGAATATTGCTTTGCAATTATTCGGCCTATCCGGACGTCGGGTACCGTTGCTAGATGGTCACTTCAATTAGTATAGAAAGTTGTTCTTGTGCTACCAGCTTGGGTTCGAACCTATGGGGTCACACGCATAGAAGCTTTTAGGTTGATCAAATAGCTGATCGAAGATTAAGAATCGTTTAGGGGTACATCGGTCAATTCGATTGATAAATTATCCTAAGCAAAAGTTGTAGTAAAATAATTATTGAAGGATTAATTAACAATTAGATTGCTAATGAACTCAATTGATTGAATGATTGAGCTTAGGATAAGCCAAATTGAATAAAATTCAATTCGGGCTACATCAGGGTTTGACCTAATTGGATTGGGTTCGATCCAAGTTGATTAGGCTCGATCCAATCAATCGAACTTGATCCAGTTGGATTGGGCTTGACCCGAGCCTATTAAAAGTCCTTATTTGATAAGGATTCTAAGTTCAAAAATTCAGAAATTGATAAGAAGAAGAATTCCTATATTTTAGGACCCTAGCTTTCTTTCTTGGAGAAAAAAACACCTCATCCTTATCCCTAAAAGCAGTGGTGCCTATCCTCTTTATTTTTGTCCAATTTTTGGCATGAGGAAAGAGGAAGTGTGGGGCTATTTTTTAGAAAAATATGGCATCTCAAATCTTCCTTAAAAGATAGGAATCAAATTCCTAATTTGTAGGGACTACATATCGCATCAAGCAGGGTGGCGTGCGGATGAAGTTTTGGGCGCAATAACCCCCTGATTTTTAGGGATTCATGGCACAAGATTAAAAGAGAATTTGTTCACTCTTAGCTGCCAATTTACCAAAATTTTTTAGAAATTTTATCAGCCAAATTCGTTGGCCAAAAGAGGTATGAGGCGTGGGGGGTCTTTTGGCTATAAAAAGACCCACACGCCTAGGGTTTGTAAGAGATAGTCTTTAGAAATGGTTCTAAATTCTGAAAAAATTTTAAAAGCCAGCTACCTTCTCTCCTCCTTCTTCTCCTTCTTCTCCTTCTTCTCCTTCTTCTCGTTCATCTCCATTCTTCATCTTCTCGAAGAAGAATCAAAAGTTAAGTGTTTTGAGGGAGAAAGTTCAGCCACTGCAGCACCTCTGCACGAGCTAGCACTCCTGCAGTTGTGGATCTTTCTAGAGCTTCACATGGACTATTCATAGAGGCCGGACAAGTGTGCAGCTACACAAGGTGATCAAAGCATCATCAAAGTTCTCAAAGCAAAAAGGTATGAGATCTGATCTCATTAAAAATTAGGATTAGAAATCAACTAGGTTGCTGAAATTCTGCATGACTATATATTAGAAATAGAATCATGCATACTTGTTTAGGATAAATGTTTAAAGTCCTGGATCTATTTTTATTATAGACGTATGATCTCTAACATGCATAAAAATTAAATAGTTTAATTCATGCTTCCGCTATAAAATCTTTAAAAATACATGCATGCGACCACTAGGGCTCCCAACATGATCTTCACTTTAGAGTGGTTGAAGGCTTTCTTTTTTGCTTTCTGAAATTTATCACTTAAGCTCAAAGCAAATAGATTAGTCAACTTTTAACTCAATTGTTTTGTATCATCAAAATCAACCTTTTAGGTTCAACAATCTTGCCCTTTTTTATGATGACAAAATCCTTGAGTTTCAAAAAAAATGATGTATATAAAGATAACATCTTTTGGAGTAGAGTGTAAATTTTCAGTATTCAAATAGAAGGAAAAGCATGCAAAATATCTGAATTCAAGATGTTGACATCAGAGAGTGAAAATTGATTTTATATTGAATGATACCATTCACTCTTTATGCTTAATTGAAATTACACCAAGTTGTTTAAATGAGTAATTTCTTTCCCTTTTTGATGTAATAACAAGACTATTACTTTGCAAAATATTTTAGATTGGTCATTCACTTTGCCTTTTAAATTGATCATTCACTTTGCTTTCTGCATTTCTTTAGACCTGTCCTTTCTTTCTCATTTTTCTTTCTCCCCTTTTTCTTGAACTTGCTTGCTTCTTCTCTTGTTTCCTTTCTCAATTTTCTTTCTCCATTTCCTTTCTCCATGTCTCTTTTACTCCCCCTGTTTACATCTCTCAAACAATTCTTTGGGACTACCCTGTTTGCATCTCTCAAACATTTCTTTGTGACTACCATTTGATATCCTTGAACATTTTTTTCATTGATCATTTGTCTTTTTCATTTTTCTTTCTTCCCCTTTTTGTCATTATCAATAAGGAGGGCACATAAAAGAATAATAAATCATTTCTCTAGATAACATTGAAAGAAATATATGTGTTGAGATTCAATTATTCATGTAGCATATTTCATAACCTGATGGATTAGCACAAGTTATAAAATTAGACAAGCATTTAATCAATTTCAATCAAAGAGATTTCCAAGAAGATAAGTACATATCACATAAATCATTAAACACATTTCACTTGAACTGGAGCAGTAATTCCATTGATCAAAAGAGTTTAAGTACAAGTATGAGACTTTCAAACTTGTGAGAATGAGGTATAAGAGTTAGATACATTTCAAAAAGGCTTAGGGATCTATACAAAATAAGGCAAAAAAAGATCCTAAGCCCTAGATTCATTGGAAGAGGTAGATGATGATGATGATGATGATGATGATGATGAATAAAATGGGCCACAATATGGGCAATGAATGGTAAATCTTCTTTCTCTAAACCTAGAGGCAGTTGAGGTGGAAGAGATGGACCAGACGAGCTTGATATCTCTTCTGATAGATGCTTGCAAGTGTCTAGTCTCCCCCTCAATGGCTACCATTCTTTTGTATTGACTGGTCACCAAGAATCCAATACCAGAGACAACATGCTTGAATTCTGCTACCATTTGTGTCAAAGATGATACATAAGGCTCCAACCTCCAATCTGTCTGTAAGGTGCCATACAGTGACTCAGGAGGTTGTTGTTCTCTCTGACTAATGAATCCAGAGCTTATCAATCCAGCCAATACTTGTTCAATTAAGGTCTTCATCTGATCCTTATCCAATCTTAAGGTGCAACTTGAGTTGCTTTGTGGATGTGGTGGCTGGAAGTCAAAAAAAGCGATGAAGTCCTCACCTTCAGGCTCTTCAGTAGTGTGCATGTCAATAGGAGAAGGTGGCTCAGCGTGTTCTTCTGTAAGGGCTGCAGGCTCACTTCGTTTAGCCTCTACAGCCTCATCATGTCTGCTAGAAATGCTCCTTTGCACCCAATGACAGTTGATTCTTAGAGTAACCCATTCGATGTAGAAATCGGTCATTATAAGTGTTAGTGTGTAGCAGCGCTCTCGAGGTTTCTCTTCAAGCACTCTTCCTTGTTCCATGAATACTAGAGATAGAATCATGTCGTAAGGCAAGAAAGCCTTCAACCTGGTTGCTACCTCATATATATGTCGGAATATAAGAGAGGGCGGGTTCATGGTACATGGTACATCACTAGGAAGTCTCTTTGTGAGACAAAATTAAATCTTCTTATCTTGGGGAAGAAAATTCGGTTCATCATATAGTGAAGAAGCCTCATTTCTATAGAGAGTTGGCTCGCAACGACCTCTTCAATCTTATGCACTTCTTTTCTTTCCAAAATGAACTGCAATCCTAACTGACGATCTTCTAAATAATTATTTAAGGGCCCAAAGGTCGGCATATTCAGTAATCTTCCTAGACTTGGAATATCTAACTAAATATGAGTTTCTCAAACTTTCTAAATTTTGACGATATGAGTTCTAGTATTTAAATTTTTTAGTTGCTTTGAACCAGTACTTATTTATTTAATAGATGATAGATTTGGATCCTTTTGTTATATTTTATTTGAGGTAGATTTGTATATAAATTATGATTGTTGGCTTTGTGTTATCGTGGGTAGTACCCCTCGATAACATGACCATGTTTTGTTCTGAATTTGGGATGACACATCTAATAAGTTCTGCCTAGTATGAATTAATCATTTGAAGTTGACAAGCATAAACCCAGATTCATTTTTTATTCCCCTACTTGGAGATGTAGTCCGATCACACTTGACTATTACATATTTAAAGTGCCCATAGTAATCTAGTTCAAATTATATCATTCAAGGAATAATAGTACGTAACATCTCCCACGACTGGATTTCTGTCCCTCGTGCTTGCAAAGCTTGATGTCTTTAGAGTAACAACAACCCCACTATTATGAGTTTTTTTTTTTTTTTTTTTTTTTTTTATAAATTTATTTCAGTCACGTTTTTGGTATGAAATCTAAACCCATTGTTTATGAAACCTGTAAATCAAATATGCCATCTCATTTGGGCCTCGGGCTAGCCATTTAACTTCTTCCGGTACATTTTCATTGCTTCCCTCAAGCAACTTTTCAACCTACTCAATTGTAAGGAATGTCAACAACATGGCAATTGCAATTATATATTGACGTTTTCAATTTGAAAATTTACCATGTGATTCATCCCTAAATAAGAAAACCTGCAGTTATATGGACTTTGAACCACTCATGGAATGAATTGTTGTTTTTGTCGTGCAGGAGGATTTTGCATCTTAATGGTGGCAATATGCTTCCTGTAATTAAAAGATACTCATATATGATTTGAAGGGATATTTAAATTTAAGAAATCAGATATTATATTTATCCAAAAATCTTACTCCTGATTTCGGCTTATTGCGTCAAAATTAAATACAATAATTCGATGTTCTTGTTGTTTGATTAAGTATGCATGGTTCAGCCTTCCCTAAGGCACAACCAGATTGAGATAAGAATGATGATCCTTCTTGTGGTTCAACAATCATCATAGTTTCGTCTTGGGTATTGAATTGGGTCTCCATATCATGCAGATATCTGGAGCAGAACGTTGCACATTCATCCACTACGTACCCTTCTACTATTGAACTTTTTGGATGACTTCCACTACGCACATAATATTTAAGTTTATACGAGTACCTATGACATGCATGTTCAGATAATTTAGATATACGCAAATCAAGTAAAGAATTAGTAAAAATAAAAACAAATGAATTAACAAAAAATTATGTCAAACCTCTTAATGGGATACATCTAGTGATACTGCACTAGTACAACAATCTTGACCTCTCTTGGTAGATGTATAGATAAATGCACCATAATATCGAAGAAAGCAGGAGGGAATATTCTTTCTATATGACAAAGTACAACTATAATCTGAGACTTCAATCGTTGATAGTCTGAAAACTCGCACAACTTTAGAGCACAAGTCTCTAAAGAAACCACATAGTTCTATCAAGATTGGGCTAACATTTTTTGAAAATGATACACATAGAGCTAACGAAACTAGTTGAGGCATCATGACATGACAATCATGGCTCTTAAGTCCAGTTATTTTACGTTTTTAGGATGCACATGCCCTGATATAATGCACAGGCATCTGGTACCTTTATCTGCTTCAACATTTTTAAAAAACTTCTTTCTCCTTTCTCTTCATGGTGCAGCATGCAGGTGGCAAATAGAATTTATTATCACCTTCAATTTGCTGGGACTGAAGTGACCTTCATATGCACATTTCTTCAAAGTCAAGACGAGACTTAGCACATTGTCCTTTATTTTCCCTCCATATTTAGTAATGTATTGAGCATGTTATCACATATATTTTTCTCACAATGCATCACTAAATCATGTCGCAAATCCCAGTAGGGTAAAGAGAAAATTATGCTTCGCTTGCAATTACCATCCCTTTTCCTTTTACTTCCAGTCATGCTAGAAGAGTGCTTCCTTAATGGGAAACTCATACCTTGTAATTGCTCCATCACTTTGGCCCCATTTAGTGGAGAAGGTGCAGTACCAAATTCAAAAGTACCATCAAAAGAATGTTTCTGATGTCCAAACTTGAGATCAATTGGCCAGAATCAACGATGAGCTATGTAGCAAAATTTACACCCATTTGACAAATAGTGGGAGAGAGTGTCCGTGTGACAGCAAGGGCAAGCATATGACTGTTAGTCCTCCAATCAGACAAGACAGCAAATCTAGAAAAATCACTAATAGTCCACGGTACTACTATTATGCTCCCGACCCAAGATCGCGAGCCGAAAGTCGGAGCAGCCACTGCATACTCATAGAGAACTCTCACTACAAGCATGCAAGGCATCTCAATGCGATATCATCAATATGCAGCGAAACAATTTAAACTAATAATATGTAATCTTTATTTCATTAACTAATTCAACTTACAATGTCTCGCAATTTCAACATTAGTCTAATATAAAACATCAATTTAAATAAACTCTAATCTTGTGCCACTGTTCTTCTAGTCGCTCTCCTATATTGAAAATCCCAGTAAGCTAGTTTTCTAAATCTGAAAAAAATCAAGAAATCGTATAATAAGCTAAACAACCCAGTAAGCAATGATCACTTTAGCTAGATAAATCAGTCAATTAAATAGATAATAATTTGTAGAAAATAAACATACATGCAATACCAATATACGAGTCATATTCTTTTTAAAATCTTAAAATTATGTTCATAGATTCAAATTCTTTCAAATATTCATTTCATCTTATAATAATATACTATCCATCAAATTCATGCATCACGAATAATACCACTTAAAGTCATAAATATAATAATTTAATATTACTGATAAATTTAAAAAATAAAATATTACTTATGCTTAATTCATTTTTTCTAAAAAATTAAATATTGTTCATAAATTAATTTTTTCAAATCATTAAATTCAACTCAACAGCCAAGAACTATAGCCACATCTAAATGCCACTGCATAACCCCCAATGGTAGGGTATCGATTGCCAACTTATAACCCCCACTGGCAGAGTGTCGATATGCCAACATATAACCTCCACCATCAGGGTGTCGATATGCCAACTTAAAACCCCTACTAGCAGGATGTCGATTTACCAACGAATAACCCTTATTAGTAAAATGTTGGACCTAGAGTTGGATTTTGTTCGACCATCATAGGGAGGAAGAAGACTTTACCAAGAGTCTTTTTCTTCCTAGGCACGTGCGCAGCACATGCTATTTTTTTTTTCTTTTTTTTTTGGAGGGAGGACTAAAAGGGTTGGGCCGGTCAAGTGGACCATGCCCAGTCCACTAGGTCTTACATTCTCCCCTCCTAAAAAAAATTCATCCACGAAATTTCTTTTCTTATACTTTCAAAATATTAGAGATACATTGTTTTAAGCTTATCCTCAAATTTCCAATAATTCTACTTATTAATACAACTTTATCATTAGATCTTATCAAAAGGTCCAATATCTCTAGACTTGATTCTTTTTGTAGATGATGTAAATCAATCTTCTCTCTTATAAACGGAAATCAACGTCATAATTCTAAGTAAGAATATCAAATTTGTCTGTCAAAATATCAACTGCTCTTGATTACCTGATCTATCACAAGATTCGATCATAAACAACTCTAATCCACCCCTAATAGAATATTCATCAAAGTCTATTGATAATCTTATTTTCTTGCAATCAGATAGAGAGTTGATATTAATTGAAGAAGTTTAAGCTTCAGATTTAGGAGAAAATAGGTTTACACTAAGATATTCTAGATCCAAGATTAAAAATCGATGATCCATTAATTCTAGTCTCAAGATGCTAAGAATTTCCTTAGCATGACATAAAATTGGGGAACCTAAGTAGTGCAGCAACATCCGAAAATTAGAACATTTTCATTTTGTCTATCAATGAAATCTTACTATAAAAGAAAGCAGATCCAGTCTTTTGTTATTAAAACTTGGCGAAATAAAGAGATAATACTTCTAACTACTTTGAAAAATAATTCAAACTACTTGTTTTCACTGCGCACTCTAATTCAAACCACCAATTTTTTTTGGATTCACTAATAATTTTTGATCAAAATACTACTTTAGATTATAAACTAAAGAGATTCAAAATTTTAATTTTCAGGTAAAGCCCAAAAAGGAACCTTTGATTCTCGTACCCTAACGCATCCATCTAGATTAACCTTCGACTAAAATGATACATTCAAAACCATCATATAGGCTAGTTACTATAATTCAAAATGAATTGAATCTTAATCCTCTTATCACCTCAATTAGGTGATTCCAAGTAAACTCTTATAAGTAAAAACAACCAGAAGAATTTTCTCAATTTTCGACCAAGTTAGAAGACCTTAAATCAATAAATATGAGTAAAATCAACTCTATCATCTCTCCTAAAGTTTTTTTCATCAAGATCTTTAGCATTTTTCAAAAATCTTCTATGATAATCATGCAATTCTGAAAAATTCAAATTCTTTATGCAAAACTAGATTCCATCAACAACCTCAACAATATTGGCAAAAGATTCCTAGATCAACCTATAAACCGAAACCTTGAATTGTATTTGTTACACAACACAAAGTCTCCGATAGACATATATAAGATCTACTATTTGGAGATATAAATGGTGATAAAAATTATTAATGATTTACCAAGATGAATACTTCATGATCTCAACATAAAATCAATTCATCAATAAGAAAATAACCTTTTTGCAAAATCACCCAGCATATTTTCTTTCTACATGCTAGTTTCATTTATAATTCACATACATGTTCAAAAAAGAATATTCAAGTCAGGTACCATAAAAATCATTTATAGCCCAAATTTTAAACAATTTTGTATAAATGGATCTTAATTTGCCTCTAAAAATTATCTTCAAAATTAAGCAATATCACAATATACCTCCATATCAACTTTTGAGTTTTCAAGTTCATTTATATAACAAATAATCACAATGCCTGATAATATCCCATGGTCAATCCTCTTGCACTTAATTTAGATCCAAATCTAACTAATTATAACTTGATTCATAGATTGCCCAACCTTTCATCATGTATCCAAACTCATAAATAAATTTTATCATAATTATTTGGTAACCTTTATATACATAATCATAAGGCTTACAATATAATCGACATAGATGTACAATATCCCTAGTGTCTACCCACCTACATTCATCCTATGTCAGATTTTCTTGTCTTAGATTTTATCTACTTATGCTCTGATACTATTTTAATTGTCACGCCCCTGGACCCCTCGGCTTGCGACAACCGCGCATACTCATAGAAAACTCTCTCCACAAGCATGCAAGGCATCTCAATATGACATCATTAATATACAACGAAACAATTTAAACTAATAACATGCAATCTTTATTTCATTAACTAATGCAACTTACAATGTCTCACAATTCTAATATTAGTCTAAGACAAAACATCAATTTAAATAAACTCTAATTTTGTGCCATAGTTCTTCTAGTCCCTCTTTTATATTGAAAATCCTAGTAGGCTAGTTCATCTCAAAAAAAAAAAAATCATTTAATGAGCTAAACAACCCAGTGAGCAATGATCACTTTAGCAAAATAAAGCATGTAATCAAATAGATAATAATTCATAGAAAATAAGCATATATGCAATACCAATATACTGTCACATTCTTCTTAAACTATTAAAATTTTGTTTATAAATTTAAATTCTTTTAAATATTTATTTCATCTTATCGATCCTAAGCTATGACCACATGTTGTCTATGGTAGGGTCATAAAACCAACTAATCTTCCTACGGTAAGGTACGCATCATCTTGCAACAAAGTCCTTCAAGATTGCTAGTCTGTTGGTGGTATATCACTAATCATCTTGGACACGACCTTTAGGATAGATCATGTGCCAACATATTAGCTCCCATTGGCGGGTCCTCAACATAGCAAGGTCGAAATTCAATTAATTCTAGATTTTATATTTCAATTCTAAAATCACGAGGTGTCAAAATCAGTCAATCAAATCCATAATAAGATCATATGTTATCACAATATTCTAAAATAATATAATAATATCCATCCATCAAATTTATGCATTACAAATAATACCACTCATAGTCATGAATATAATAATTTAATGATTGCCAATAAATTTAGAAAAATAAAATATTAATTATGCTTAACTCATTTTTTTCTAAAAATTTAAATATCATTCATAAATTAATTTCTTTCAAATCATCAGATTCAACTCAACAGCTAAGAACCATGATTACATCTAAGTGCCACTGCATAACCCTCAATAGTAGGTTATCGATATGCCAATGTATAATCCCCATTGGCAGGATGTCGATATGCCAATGTATAACCCCACTGGCAGAGTGTTGATATGCCAGCAATTAACCCCTATTAACATGGTGTCGATGTGCCAACATATAACTCCCACTAGCAGGATGTCGATATACTAACGAATAACCTCTACTGGTAAGGTATCGATACATAGCCTTACTACGAGTCCAAATCTGTTTCGAAGCAAAAAGTCCAGCGAGAGAGAAAGTTAAGTAGAGAGAGAAAGTTCAACGAGAGAGAGAATCTCAATCCGAGTTCAATCAGGAGTCCAGATTTAGTTGTCAATGTCATGACAACCAAGAACAATTAACATATATGACCATAAATCAAGAGAGAGAATCTTTGTATAGAGAGAAATAAGAGAGAGAAAGCATGGGAAAAAGAGAAAGGGAGCTTCTCTCTTTAATCAAGGAAGAGGAAGGAGGAGGATGGCTACAGGTGATGCCCAAGGTTAGGAACCCACGGCCGACCTACAAGCAGTCGACGGCAACTAGCGGCCGACAACACCAAAAGCAAAAAAAAATGGGGGTTCCAACCCCTTGAACTATAAAACCTACGCATACCGGTGGCAGGAACTCTGGCCATAGCTTCCAGCCACCATGATGGATCAAGGAAAGGCAGCCAAAATCGGAAGAAAATGGAGCCAATTTCCGAAAATAAAGGAAGTAGAGCATCCCCTTTTTGCCCAAAATTAGTGATCATTAGCCGACATCGAGGCTCCAAAAATGCGGAAGAAAGAGACAGAGGGTGGCTCTTGGGGGACTAGGTCTTTATCTGGTTTCCGGCGGCATTTGGACATCGCGGCGACCGAGCTTCGGAGAGGGATTCTAAGAAATCTGGTGATGGGCTTTGATCGGAGGCCTAGATGCTTTGGTGGGGAAAATAGAGGATTGGGAGGAGCTCTAAATAAAGCTCGACCATGACCGAAATTCGACCTAAAGTCGGATTCCATCCGACCATCTCGTGGAAGAAGAAGACTCCATCGGAAGGCATGTGTAGGACGTGCCTTTTTTTTTTTTCTGTTTGGTTGGGGGGGGGGGAACCAAAAAGGACTGGGCCGGTCAAGTGGACCGAACCCAGTCCACTTGGTCTTACAACTACTACATGCAATTGAAAATTCTGTCCACATAAAGTATCATATGAATTCTAGAATCCCAAGACACATAAAGTATCATATGAATTCTAGAATCCCACGACTTCTTCAATTCTTCCATAAAAGCTTGTAGATATATTTCATTGTCATTTCCAGGTTGAGGTGGCCCATCAATAAGCAATGATGACATAAAGAAAGGCTGCTTCATGCAAAGCCACGGAGTAAAGTTGTATGGTATCAAAGCAATCGGCCATATCCAAAATGGCTTAAAGCCATCACTTGCTAACCTGAGTCTGACATTATGGGGATCTGAGGAGAAAGACAGGTGTAGGTAGTCAAACGTCTTCCGCATTAGAGAGTCGATGGGATGTTTAAATATCCTGTGTATGATCATCCATATGCCATGTCTTGAATGAAGTTGTTTTCGACGATATCATAACCTCTGAAGTCTTGGTTTCAAAGGAAAGTAAAATAAAACCTTTGCTGGTATTTTCTTTTCCTTTTTTGCTGAAGTCATCTCATCTTCATCCAACAACTTCTCAACTTCTATCCATCTAGATGCACCGCATATGGCATTTCACAATGCCTTAGCAAACTCCTTCCAGATATCTTCTTTGCTTTGTAAAAATCTTTTGGCAATATTTGACCATCTGGGAGTACCTTTTTCAGTAATTGGAGCATTGATATGAATGGATTATTTCTTCAACCATTTCTACACTTTATGTGAAGCAATTGAACAATGGAAGATAATTTGTTGAACTTCTTACAACCGGGGTATGGTTCACATTCAGCATCTTCAACTATCTTATAAAACTTATTGGCTTTTACATTAGGCTCCTCTGTATGTTCATGACTAGGATCACCTGCATCAGCATCTGAGTTCAACATTGCAACTGCATCATGCAATATCTCATACATCTCATCAAGTTGATGTGTGTTCGTCCAATTCCTGTTTACCTAAAAATATGCTAAACAGATCGTTGTTAGAACCGATGAACAAAGTTTAAATT
>JAOXJJ010001317.1:0-12692 GCA_025769935.1 Phoenix roebelenii
GGACGCCGCCCGCCGACGGACCGCCGCTCGCCTACCCGCACCGGAGCTCCTCCATCTCCTCCGCCGAGTGATCGCCCTCGGGTCCCGTTTCCAGCAACACAGGCCATGCTTTTAATATCATCTTGATTCGCATGAATATGATTCGGCAGTGGAGAGCTGATTAAAGGTGCTTCTGTATCAACTGGGTATTGATAACTAATAGAAGAATCTGGTCGTCGATAGGCATGGCCAGACAGCGGCGTTTCTCCCAGTACTCTCATACCATCGTCTTCAGGCACTTGTGTGCTTCGAATGGTACGTAAATGTAAGCCAGTTCCGGGTAAGCTACGAGATATCACAGGGAACCTTCCGCCATTAAGGACAGACATATGGGTTTCCGGTGATGTAGATAGATGACCAATGTGGTATTCCGGATGGGGGATACCCGTAGAAGTTTCTTAACAGAGTTATATTCATGTTACCAGAAGTCGCAACGGATTCAGCCTGAGAGACAGATGCAGTCGCCAAGCATGGAGGAATTACAGAAACCTCTGCATTCGGAAAAGCGGTAGCCCGGCCCCAAGAATTTTCGCTCTCAAGAATAGCTCTCGTATTCTCAACGGCCTCGAGTTGAAGATGCTTCCGTGAGCCATCCTCCTACATTGAGTACAAGAATTATTATTCTGCTATATAAAAAAAATTGAAACAGCTGAAGCACCAAATCAGCAGGGGGTGGTGGGGAACTTTTTTTCTTTTTCTTTTTTCCTTTTAAAGTTTGAATATCACGAGCTCTTAGAATAACAAGATTATAGTTACGAAATAGGAAATTGGAGATTGGAGCATGCGAAAAGATGGGATCATTAAATTCTTAAAAATCCTCTGGTTCTCATGCCAATGGATGATGAAACTTATTCATCTCTGTCTCTCTGTTTCTTGAGCGAACAATGCATTATGAAACTCGTGAATGTAGTAGGAGAATTTTTCAGACTGGTTCGGTAGACTTGAATATATGTAAGATCTGAAGAAATACAAATGGATTTTTGGGTCTTTTATAATCCTTAAATTCTTAAAATTCCCCTGGTTCTCATGCCTATGAATGATGAAACTTATTCATTGGCAATCCTAGAGTCCAAGACAAATGAGCAAGTGATGATGTAGAAGGATGGAAAACGAAAACGGCGTTCCGTGAAAGGCCAAGAAAACAGAATAATGGTGATTCAATGACATGATGCATCGAATAAAAGAGTGCATTCAAGAAATGGAGATTCGGTTTTTTACGGCTTGAAGAGAAGGATGGCAGAAAAGAAAAGGAACAAGAGAGAGAGAGAGAGAGAGAGAGAGAACAACCTGAGGATCGGAGAGGGACTTGGAGCTCCCGGGAGGACCCATGACAACTCCGTTATCGCTCTCTTTTTAAATAGGCGGAAACAAGCGATGATGTAGAAGGATCGAAAACGAAATCCGTGAAAGATCAAGATAACAGAATAATGGTGTTTCAATAGGAGGCGGCGGCGGCGTTGATGATAAACAACAATTTTTTTTCTTCTTTTTTTTTCCTTCTCCTTGCTTTGCCCTCCTCGCCGGCTTCCAGGGCCGTTAGTTTCCGATGGCGTTGGCTCCCGGTCTTGTACGACGCGGTCAGGGAAGCGGTCGTTTCCACTTGGATATGTACTTGACTCGAAGGACTCGAAAGAGAATATCAGAGAGAGAGAGAGAGAGAGAGAGAGAGAGAGAGAGAGAGAGAGAGAGGGAAACTGGATCCGGGGCAGTTTCCGCTTCGCCGACCCCAGCTCTTCCAGCCTTGGCAACTAAAACGCGATATATAGATCATGATGTGATTGGGAAACGGGATTGTTATCCACTTGTTCCGTTGTTTGCGTGCAGATTTCCTCCATCTACCGGGCCGGAAACCTATTTCCCTCCCTCACCATGCCCGGGAACCCAATCGGACTAGGTTAACACACATGCATGAACCAGCCATTTTGGTTTCCTCTTGCTAGACCGCATGAAGTCCAAATATATGTGCACCATGTCTGATGCAACATCAGCCATTGGTTGTA
The DNA here is from genome assembly GCA_025769935.1 of Phoenix roebelenii. Taxonomy (NCBI): domain Eukaryota; kingdom Viridiplantae; phylum Streptophyta; class Magnoliopsida; order Arecales; family Arecaceae; genus Phoenix; species Phoenix roebelenii. The sequence goes on from JAOXJJ010001317.1 coordinate 2,040, forward strand.
CCCTCAAAGATGTGAGAGATACATTGCATTCACTATGATCCAGAAGCAGTCGCAAACATGAAGGGCAACCAACAATGTTTCCGGCAACCATATGTGTTAAAAGATTTCAAAGTAAAAAATAATTTTATTTCTCTATACTCGATACATTTTAAGAGTTATATATACTCAAGTACGGACTCCACTTAAGAAAAATAATATAAGCTGATTTAGGATCATGCTTAAAGAAAAATAATTACTCTAACAAAATTATGCTAATAAAGAAAAATAATACTGGCCGATAGACAATCATACTAACAAAAAAAAAAATATTATTGATTGATACATGTTGTTACATGATTTCTAAAATTATGTTAACATCTCTCTTTAAACTCAAGATGGTACTATAGGTGCTAACTTGAATTTGAAAACTAGATCACAAATGTATCTAGAAACTGATTTATTAGATCAAAAGCTGAAGTAGCAGTTCAAAAATTGATGTGATAAATTAAGAGCTGACATAACAGCTCAAAAGCTGACGTGGTGGTAGATCAAGAACTAATGTAGCAGCATAGAGCCCAATGTGGTAGAACATGAGCTATTACAACAGTTCAGAAGTTGACGTAGTAGATTAGGAATTGATATAACTCAGAAATCAATATGAGAAACTGATGTGTTTGACTAACATGACAAACTAACATATCTGTCGATGTGACTGATTGATTTGTCTGATGATATGGTAGCGAGAATACACATAGAAGATGACACTTGTAGCGAGGACAGAGCGCAGAGAGAAGACAATCGAAGGTCGATGATTCTCAAAGATAGAGGCACCATTGAAGAGGAGCATCAGTTGATTGACTTATCTGATGTTGTGGCAGCGAGAAGATATATAAAAGATAACAATTGCAGCGAGGACAGAGCTCAGAGAGAAGGCAACTGAAGGTCGACGATCCTTGTAAATGGAGGCACCATGAAAGAGGAGCAAGAGACCTCAAACAAGATGATGAAGGAGCCAGAAACATGAAACAAAACCAAAGATAGAGAGAAAGGGGCTGAGCGACAGTGAGGAGAGACAACCGAAGATCTGAAGCTAAGGAAAAAAGTGGTGGAGAGGAGCTGCGGATCCATAGAAAACAAAAGATCTTTGGATATTAGTCTACAAAAAATAGAGGATATGCAATTTACTAAGAAATATGAGATCTTCGAATGTTGATTCACCAGGAAACAGAGAATTTTTGCAGATCCACCGAAAAATATATAATCTTTGAGTGTTGACTCACTTGTGAATAGAGATTGATAGATCAGCAATGGGGGTCTTCAAAACTTCTAAACATGGCAACGACGACTACAGCAATGATACAGGAGATGGTGGCGGCAGATTAGATGATCGATAGCTGTGATACCATGTTAAAATATTTCTAGAAGAAAAAAAGAAAAGAAAAAATTAATTTTATTTCTCTGTTCCAGCATATTTGGTACATCTTAGGGATTATATATGCTCACGTACAGACTCCATACAAGAAAAATAATATAGACTGATTTATGATCATGCTAACAAAGAAAAATAATACTCGCTAATACAAGTTGTTTTGTGTTTCTTAAAATCACTCTAACAAGATCATGTTAATAAAAAAAATAATACTGACCAATAGAGGATCATACTAATAAAATAATATATTATGGGTTGATACAGATTGTTACGTGATCTTTGAATTATGCTGACAGTATGTCCAATAAACATCAAATTTATGTTTAATTAATGCCCACAGCAAAGACCACCCAAATTGGCTACCCCAATAACCCTGCTGCCGCATCACTTCCATGTCGGCGTTCCCACGACAACGATCCATAGATGCAACAAAAGGCCTCGCACAAACATAGATTTGTCAATTTTAACTTCAATCTGGATGTTGATCTCAATTCTACTACAGCTGTCATTTTGGTTCGCTGTTACACGGTTTGCAGCTTCACTCTTCAAGGAATAAAATTGTTGGATCCGATTAGGGAAAGACCTAATAAAATCTAGCATACAACTTAGGAGTCATCAGGCCGGAACATTTGGCACATCCTTGCTGGAGAGAAGACTGCTACAGAGAAGTAGGTTACCACATCGCCCAGAAGCTACAACATGAACGTCTATGGCTCCCTCAGCGAAGATAATTCCAATGGTTTTCTATGCATCAAATATTAACGTACCTAAGAATCAACATGACCAAAAATTACAGAAGGAGAGTGTGAGATACGGGCTGAAGTCGGCAGCTCCAGCCGACTTCAGCCCCGTCTTCCTTCTTTGGAAGGGCCAGAACAGAGGATCGCGAACGCGATCCTCTTTGGGTCCTTCGGGAGCAATCGGGGCGAGGGCACTGTAGGATGTCCGCAGCGCCTCCCCTCCAACCCATCCGCGGCTAATCCGGCCGCGGACTATGCTCAACCGCCGCGATTCACGCGGCGGAGAGCCGTTACCAAAGGGCTATAAAGCCCTTTCTTTTCCTCCTCCTCCCAGATCACCCGAGCCCTCCCTCTCCTCCCTCTCCTCCTCCTCCTCTTCCCTCCTTCCCTCCTCCTGCTCTCCTTGGTGACCGGCGTGCCCTCCCGGCCGAGCGCTGTCCGAAACCCCATCGCGAGACTCCCCTGTTTTGAAATTTTCTTCCTGTCGGAAAGCCCCACTGCCGTCGCCGCCACTTGACCGCCGGACTGAGCCACCTGCAGCCGGGATCCGCTGCCTCCGTCGACCACCGGTAGGCCTCTTCTTTGGCTCTTCATTCCGTTGCCATTTACCTTTGATTTCTCTTTTGTGTCGGCCCCACAAACCGAGATCATCTCGGTTGCCCTCCTCCCTGTCAGCCACCGCAACGGCCGCCGGCCGCCGGCCGCCATGGCGTCCGGCTGGCCGTCGACCAAGGGGTGGCCTCCGGCCACCGAAGCCCGCCACCCCGCTGGCCCTCTTTCTCCTCCGTCCCTCCTTCTTCCCTGTCCATGGGGTGTTTGGGGAAGGAGGAGGGGGAAGGAGGAGGCCCATCACGGGCCAAACTGGGCCAGGTGGGCCCTGTCCATTTCAGGCCCAACTTAGGCCCAATCCGGCCCGGTTAGGCCCAGTTGGGCCGCACCCTATATGGGCCATACCCTATATGGGCCCAACTTGGGCCTATTTGAAACCCGAATCCGAAATCCGAAATCCGAAATTCAGTTCAGACCCGAAATCCAGTTCAACTCCGAACCCGAACTCGAACCGAAATCCGAACCTGAAATCCGAAACCCAGAACCCGAAATCGAACCTATTTAGCCAATAAATGGAATTTTGCAGTTAAGCCCTTGGCAGTAAATTATTTCACGAAAGGGTCTTCTGCAATTTATGTTTGATCTCTATAAGAAAGATTATTACATAAAGGTCTCCAACTATATTTATTTGGCCCTTTTTCTCGATTTTTATTACGGAATGGTGCTATGTAATTAGATATTGGTCCCTGAAATGAATTTTTATAAATGAACCAACTAGAGGCCAACCTTGGGGGCCTTATTGGGCCAGGTCTATGCGGGCCCATTGGGCCATGTCCGATGTGGGCCCTATCGGGCCATGTTCATTATAGACGAACTCTGGGCCCTGTTGGGCTATGCCCAGTAATATTATTTCTGGATTTTGCTTAGCTCTTAAATTAACAAGGAATTAATTAAATTTAAACAGGTGAACCTGATACGCCTATCTGAAGTAGTGATTAAGCGAGAAGAGGTAAGTAACTTAATACTTCAAAGTGCATTTTCGAAATTATTTGGTAAAATAATTATTAGTGGATTAAATTTTAAAATATGTTTTGTATTTAGTAAATGGGTCTGGCATGTTAAATTTCATTTGAAAATTTTATTATATGCTCTGAAATCCGTAAACTATGACTGGACAATTTATGAAATATGTTTCTATATATATGCATTCTCATCATGGCTATGATCTGTTATGTTCTGTTCTGGCCTCATCAATGTGGATTATACATTGGACTTGTCGACTTGTAATTTGTGAGGAACCGGTTTCGACACCGCACCACCGGTGATTAGAATAGTGGTTTCTGGACACCGGTTGCCATCGGTGGGTAAATATAGTGGATTTGGCACTTTTGTGCAACACCGGCCGCCATCGGTAGAAAAATATAGTGGATTTGGCACCTTATACGATCCATTCCACTGGGTTACGTGGCCGTAGCCTATTATGTTGAGATTCTGGTATCAGAGTTTTTGAAAAAATGTAGTAAGTTTTGACAGTAAAACGATGTTATTTATGATTTGTTCTAGTCATTATCCTGTATTTTGATCAGATATGCTCTGACCCCACTTTGGGGTATTTGTTGCTTACTGGGCTAGTGTAGCTCATTATTTTATTTTCTCTGTATTACAGATCCAGAGGCTTGATCGCACGGGATTGGGGAGTGCGTTAGATTTTCTGATGATTTCTTCAGTTATTGGCATTTTAGTTAGATTAGTTTGGATATTTGAATTATGTTATTTTAAAATTTTGTAAGCATATGCTATTTTAAAATTTTGTAAGCATATGCTATTTTAAAATTTTGTAAGACTGCTTTTGACCAACTTAATAATTGTCATTTTTGAACATCTGTATTTGCTCCGATATGTTCCGATGCCTTGCACGCCTGCGCGGCACGCCATGCGGGCATGCGGCGTTTGCCGCGCCTCGGGCTCGGGGCGTGATAGAGAGCCAACAATCGAGTGGGCGAATAAAGGCACCTTAGTAACAGTAGTAGTAATTACCAGGTGAAGGCATGCTATTGTGGACTGTAACTAGGAGCAGCCAGGTCGAAGGCTGCTCAGATAGCAAAGAGCATGCACCCAAGGATGCTAGATTTTTTTTTGTTTTTAGCAATTAACTGATGCTAGATTTAGCAATCACTTGAATCAGATTCAGCAACCATTTGCGTGCGCCCCCTAGGATAAAAGGAAAAGAAAAGCTATGGAAGCTCTTCCTCGGTCTAACAGACATAATTAACGATACAAAATTATGAAGAACCACCATAGGATCCGGAATCATATAATGGATGAAAAAGTAGCAAGTACATTCATCTTGGAAGGTCAAGAAACAATAGAACTGAAAAGATTATCATCCAACAACACCCTGATAGACTTGGAAAGAGTTTCATGCCTCAATGTCCACCAATTCCTTGAGTTCACCATTGTGCAGATAAAAGAAGCCCGGCAGCATGTCATGAACGAGAGAGAGAGAGAGAGAGAGAGAGAGAGAGAGAGAAGGTATGTATGTTCTACCTGATGCACATTAAAAACAATATCAGATACTTCAATGAACTACACCTTGAGAAAAATATAAGGACATCTAGGCCAATTGCTGCACAAATAGAAAGAGCAAAAATTAGTCTAATTAAAAACAAACCAGCAAGCATCTTAATAATCTGATCAAGCAATCAGAAACAAATAAAATTGAGAAATTTTTATAGGTATTTTTCTTTTTCTCTCATATTGGAATTTCATTTGGGCCCCACAGTGGACGTATCATCTAGTACGCTTATCATGGTCTCGTTATCTAGTGTGCCGATACAACATATGATGCTGCACTAGGAAACAAAGAACAGGGGTGATTTAGATAATAAGCTGCAGCATCGTCTATTTCACGAGCAACAAGAGTGTCTCCATCTATTCCTTCGACCAGAGCTGATTCGCAGGTTGGGAACATGTTTATCAACAAGCCAGACCCAAAGGCACGCAATGATTTTAAGTAGAGCGAGGAACAATTTTTTTTTTTTTTTTTTTGTTTTTTTGTGATAAAATGGGAGGTTTAGCCACCCAGTTAAAACTTATTATTACCAGAGGTTAACATTTACAAAGCATGTTGCATGGAGATTAAGAACTTCCACTACCGTCTTCTCCAGGAGCCAAGATTTGCTCGTGGTCTCAGCAGTAGGGGAAGGAACTAGGTAACGCTCGAGCCGGGTGCTGAAAGCTTTACAGCATGAGGAAGGACTTCTTAGAGGTCAAGTGGCATAATTGAAATGGTCATGACCGATTAGCGGTGAAAAATACCTCTCCCCCTAACAGGGCGTTGTTAATTAAAACATGCAGCTGAGTCGAAATCTTGAAATAGAGTTGGCATCTAGCAAGCAGAGATATGATTTCGTGACTCGACGGTGATGGAGCTACGACGCGTTCGAGAAACCTGTTCCGAGAAACTCTGTGCAACTCGTTAGAATAGATCCTGCAGAGCCCCCACCTACCTATAGTACCCAGCCTGACGACCAGGCATTTTCCAATAAAATATTGCGGCATTGGGAGGCGCCTCCAATAACTCCAGATAGAAGTCTGAATGCTACTTATTCCTGAATTTTAATTCCATCGTTCTCAATGTCCAAGACATAGTGGTATTACATAAATTATTTAATGGAGACGATCCACAGAAGTAAGGCAGCTCAACCTATGGCAGAAACGTAAATAAATGAACCATTTCTTTTCTTTTTTTTTTTGGTACATCAGTGGCTCACATCTGACAAGTACGAAGATGGCCAACAAAATTAGAAAATAAAATGCTGCGCAAAGGCATAGGCACATCCCCGTGGTCTATCCAAAAAAAGCCTTCCGAGTGATGAGCTTTGAAGGAAGCAACCCAATCTGCAACACCGTTCGCCTCCCGATATACGTGTGTAGCCAGGTAGGAGTCAGCCTCCCCCAAAGCCCTGCGAATATCGTGGAGCAGCGGCCGGTCCTCAACTGAGCACCCCTCTTCTCGGATCCACTCGATCACCATGGTCGAGTCCCCTTCGAAAAGGATGCGACCCGCACCTAGTACCCACCTCGCATAGGAGACACCCTCCTAGGTCGCTCGAAGCTCCATGGTCACCACTGATGAATAAAAAATTCTCTGCCCACCTACCGCTACAAGTTTGGCATCTTGATCACTGATAATAAATCCCATACCTCTGCAGCTCTCGTCCGCTGCTACGTTGCCATCGAAGTTCACTTTGAGAAAGCCAGGGGGTGGGGGCACCCAGGATACCAATATCGTCTTGGACGCTGCAAGAGTAGAATGGGGGCCCTAGATGTCCCTGACCAACCCAGTAGGTGAAGCCTCAATAGTGTCGGTGATCTCCGCCGCATGCCATAAAGCTTGGTCCGCCACCACCCTCGAATGGAGGCTCTCGCCGTCGAAAACTCGTGTATTCCTCTCCAGCCAGTAGTGATAGGCCAGGTAGGCATCACGAGTCCCCCTCTCCTCTCGTACAGACCGTCGGACCGAGGCCTCCAAATGTCCTAGGAACTCCTCAGTGGATGCCCACATCTGCCTCTAGTCAGGCTGAGCTGAAGCACATCTCCATATTTGACTGGCTCTTGGGCATCCAAAAAGAACATGGTAGATGGTCTCCTCCGTTGCCTGACATGCTCCACATCCAGCAGGAACCCTCACTCCCTGCCTCACTAATACCCCACTGGTAGGTAAACACCCCCAAGCCACCTTCCACAGGAACAAGGCCACTCGGGGGTGAATGTGCATCCTCCAAATCCAGCCGCAGTCCATCTGTCGCACTAAGGGCCCTCTACCTATCCACGAGAGGTCCCGAGCTCTCACAGTCGTCCTCCCTGTCCTGCTCCACACCCTCCTATCCACTGTCTCCCCCTCTGGGATAGGTAGAGCAAGGACATGCTCAGCAAGGTGCTCCCCGAATACCTGCCGAAGAAGACCCGCATCCCACCTCCGCTCCCCCTGGGCAAATAAGGCACATACTCTGCGTCCCTCCATCCAGCCATGGTTAATCTCGGTGAGCCAACCCTGTAGTGCTACCTCAGCCAGCCATCTGTCCTCCAGAATACTGATCGTCCGCCCATCCCCAATCTCCCACTTGATCTTCGGTATCACTCCTGGGGCGCATGCACAGATCTCTCTCTAGATAAAGGAAGCTCCTTGGCCAACATGTAGGGCAAAGTGGGGGGTAGGATCCCCATACTTCACCCTCAACAATGAGCCCCAAAGGCTCTCAGGCTCTAGAAGAAACCAGGCTGCCATCCTGGTCGCCAGTAACTCCTGCGCTCAACCAATGAATGGATACCAAGTTCTCCCCTGCTGGTCGGCTGGCAAATAGTCTCCCATGCCACCAAATGAACGCCGTCTCTACCTCCCCACCGTCCCCAAATGAAGGTGCGAAACATCCTCTCCAATCCCCGGATCGCTGCAAGAGGGACTAGGGTATTGGAAAGCAAGTAAGTGGGGATGGAGCTCAACACTGACCGTATCAAAATGACTCGGCCCATCATCGACAACACACCCAGCTGTCAGCTCTCCAGTCGGTGGGTGATGCCCGGCTCCATGGATGTACACTCTCCCCGGCATAGGCGACGTCCCGTAATAGGTACCCCGAGATATGTAAGGGTCCCCTCCTGCTCTCCAATCCCTAGAAGGCTCATGATAGAATGCTTCACCCTATGGTCAGTCTTCGGGTTGAAAGAAATGGCAGACTTGGTCAGATTGACCTACTGACCTGACACTCCACAATATGACCCCAAGATCCTGCTAATATCCCGTGTTGATCTACTCATCATGCGAGCTAACAGTGTACAATCATCAGCGAATAACAGATGTGAAACCCTAGTTGTCCCGGCCGCCGTGACATAGACCTCCAACTCCTGCTCCTGGATGGTCTGTCTGAGTGCACGGGACAAAGAATCTGCATATAGGATGAACAACAATGGTGACAAAGGGCAGCCCTATCTCAATCCTACCGACGACTCGAAGAAACTCGATGGTGAGCCGTTGACTAGTAAGCCAAAGGACGGGGACAGTATACATCTGAGCACCCATTTGACCCACTGTGGGTGAAATCCAAACCCTTCAAACATCGCCGCACAAACTCCCATCTCATCCTGTCATATGCCCGCTCCATATCGAGTTTGACACCGATCAAGCACCTGCCCATAGACGCTTTCTGGAGGTCAGCCATGAACTTATGGGCAATAGGATATTATCAGAAATGGATTGCCCCCCAACGAATGCCCCCTGCTCAGGGCAAATGAGTCTGGGTAGAATGCCCCTCATCCTTTGGACCAGGATCCTCACCACCACCTTATACAAGGTGGTGCACAAGCTAATCAGTTTGTAGTGGCTCGGCTCAACAGGGTCCTGTCTCTTCGGAATCAATATGATGAAGGTCCTCCACTCCACGGGCATCGTCGTCGACACAAAAAATTGCTGGACCGCCGCAACCACCTCCTATCTGACTATGTGCTAGTACCTCCTGAAGAAGAAAAGAGGAAAACTGATAAGTGCTGAATAATTTATAATTTAGCTATCTTTTCCCAGCACTTATCAATGTTCTTAAACTTATAAATATTAATTTTACCATTTAATTGAATAATCATTGAAATAAATTCACATGTCCTTGCCTTCCGAACATACCAGCCGACACATCTCAATTCAATAACATGGGGTTTGAGCCCAATTCCCAGCTGCCATGCATGCACCCAACTTCAACCATCTGGACTGAGATCAAGCACTGATCATTGTCCGTGACTCCCCCAAGCAATCCAACGATTCAGAAATTTCCATCTCCGCATCACGTTTCAAAACAGGGGAGACCTTTGTTTTAAATCCACAGATGACCATTTTCACATCCAAATAGAGCAAGATATAATCCTCTCTTCTCCTTCCCAGCGCTAAAATAGGGAGACCTTTTTCCAACTGTTGATTTTGAATACTTCCCATCCGTCCTCGTTTCAAAGCAACAGGAGCCCGTGTAGCCAGCGATCGAGTAGAAGGCCAATCCTCTTCATCCGGATTGATTCCTAGCACCAAGCCTGTGATTCAGCCCCCCACCGCGTCCAGGCCACGCCCAGCTTCCGTTCCTACCTCCCAGCAGCCGAGATTCACGTCCTCCGATCAGCTTGTTCCAGCGGCATCCAACGTCCCAGCCTTTCACGAAGCATCCGGAGCCATGAATCCAACCACCTTCTTCTTCCGCTCCTCCCAGCATCGCGTCCCAGCCGCTCTTGAAGTCAGCCATCCTTCCGCATCAGGTGTCCGGCGATCCCGCATCCATTCCTTCAGCGGTCCAAAGAAAGAAGGCGTCCGGAGCGATCCGCCCAGCGATCCCGCAACCAAATCTCTTCCATGATCAACGCTTCCAACATCCCATGAGATCAGGCATGAGCCCAAGCATCTAGCCATCCCCCTCTTCCGGATTTGAGCCGTTCCAACCGTCCGCGATCTGTCCTCCGCTTCTTCTCCCGCGATGCATTCCACAAAGTTTCTGGAGCTAGCCATCACATTGATCCCGCAGCCAGCTCCCATCAGATGAGCATCCCGGATTCGCATCCCCACCAGCGCACTTCCAGGGGATCCATCATCGGGTGAGAGTTGGCTATATAAGGTAGCCATCGGCTGTAGGGAGGGGGAGCTCGGTTCGATAGAAAATAGGGGAGGCTCTGTTTTGGTGAAGAGAAGAGAGAAAAGAGCCGAACCAGAGAAAGAAGAAAAAGAAATAAAAAAAAGAGAGAAAGGAGGGGGGAGAGAGAATACTTTGGTATATTTTGGGAATAGAGGGATGCCAAACGGAACGAAAGATTTTCACATGAAGATGGGAGATCGTCCGGAAGCCATGCACAGCTAAACATCTAGTCTAGGGCTGGATGAAGCCCTAGCAATGTAACAGGGCAATTGTAGTTCTTACTTTTTTAATT
>JAOXJJ010001318.1:0-12688 GCA_025769935.1 Phoenix roebelenii
TTCAATAATTACTTTAATTATTTTATAAGATAATTTGCCAATCGAATTGACCAAATTATCCCTGAATGATTCTCAACTATCCATCAGTTATCTTGATCAATCAGGAAACTTCGATGCATGTGACCTCATAGGTTCGAACCTAGGCCGGTAGTACAGGAATGACATCTTGCACTAATCGATGTTACCATCTAGCAATGATATCCGGCGTCTGGATAGGCCGAATATATGCGAAGCAAATATTCTAGAACCCTGGACTATGGTTACTGTATAATTCATCCCTTTGACTCCTAATGCCAGAATGACCTTAGAGTTCTGTCAACTCTACATTCAGTGTATCCATGATATGATTCAACTTTAGAAATTCTGTGACTTCTCACAAGGATTACCCTGGCCAAGGTTTTGCTAAATTGAACACAAAGTATTATCTCCTATTTTTAGGAAGGATCAATTCCATCTTGACTCACTCACTAATTTTGCAAGTATTTGACTGCACTTAGTAATCTTCCGTCCCAAAATTAGAAATTCTGCTAGTCCGGTACCAAAGTACAGTGAGTTGCTTATTAATCACTGTGGTGATCTCAGGTCTAAGGGATACTTATACCCATATCCACTCGGCACATCTCTCGATAGTAGAGTGTTCCAGAAATTGGTCACATTCAGTGAAATATACTTCTACACTTCATCCATGTGACATATCAGTGTCTCCACACTTCTTGGTTAAGAGGACAACCAACGTATATGTCTCACAATGACCTAATCTCGATAATGTTGTCGTCCTAATAACAATATATCATTTGGTCGCGAACAGGTTTAAGGACTTGAAGATAAATCCTCTTTTATCATAAAATAAGTCCTAAGGACTTTATAATATAAGAGTTCATTTGAAGATATTCAATAAAATGATGAATAATGTCAAATAATACTTTATTAATTTGTCAATTCATTTACAAAATTCAATTATCAATATGCTGACGATTGACTTTTGGGATACAATTCCCAACACCATAGATGTAGAGGATCAATGCTCTAATGTCAACTTGTTCCAATTGAGGAGAAGAAAGATTTTTTTTTCAACCCACTCAACTCAAATCTCTCAAAAGAAATTAAAAGAAGATGGATGAATCACGAAAGTTGGACTTAATTCCCCATTTCTTTCATTGATTATTCACATTTAAACTAAGGCACATAGTTTTTGTTTATAATACTAGTGAGGTCCTCACTTTCATAATTTGGGTTAGATTTTTTCTTGATTCGAATAGGACTTGATATCAAAAAATAAATATGAATGATAGAAATAATTAAAAAATTAAAATTCTATAGGAGATAACGTCCAATCAAAGTCTATTCCGAAAAAAAAAGTTTCAGTTTGTCCAATCCGTTTTGAGGTATAAGATGAAATTTCATCCTAATTTAACCTCCTAGCAAGTTGGTCCAAAGTTGTATATCTCGTAAAGTTATCTAATTTCAAAAAAAGATCATCTCAATTAAGTATCATATGATTACGTTATGGACTCCAAAAGTTTTGGCCTACAACTCATCTTTCCGATGTGACTGATCTCATTCCTGAACTCTATCCAGCCCTATTCGTAGTGGCCAAGGTGGTCCACATCAAGTCTGAGGATTCTCCTAGATCACATAATATCACATGTCTGGTAATTGTACTAGTATCCTACTGATCATATCTATGAGGTGGAGAGTGATGCTTATTGATCCTATCAGGATATCTGGCATGTTGATCAACTAGCCTATGACGGACTTGATAGTCATGAACTGGTTGTCTATAGTCCTATCTGATGCCTGGGAATCTAGTGTTTTTCTATAAACTCATCCTCCTCATTTACATCCTTATGAGCCCTAGACTCTATATTATAATAAGGATCCCTAGGTAAGACTCTAATAGGATATCTAGAGGCATATTCATCCTATTAGTAGGTACTACAGACCCATGAGTGGGGAGGATATCTTGGATAGACCTGACTAAATGAGAGAATCCATCAGGTTGCCTAACAGTTTTGTCTACCCCTAAACCTCTTAGGGATTGAGCTACATGCTGACTCAATTACTCATATTGCTAACTTGTTCACTCGAATTTCTACTCTACGAAGTTTATAAAGACTTGAGGGTCAAATGACGGTGTAGAAGTAGAGAAAATGATATTGGTGATAATTTGATCCATAGTTGATGGGAAGTCATCTAGTTTGCTCCTATCATAGTGTATTGCAGTCAAATATTGGGCGATGATAGTGTACACAGATAGACTAAAAATTGCAATAAGTAATTTAGGAATCTAAATTACTACGATGCACAATCAAAAAACTAATAAGTTTAATGCAAATGATATACGAGTTCAAAAACTAAGATGGTTGCAACAAAATGAAGGCTAGATGCAAATTAGAGTTCAGTGCAAAAAAATAGAGGTTTTTTGTTTGTGGAAGAAAGGGACAAGATTAATCTCAAAACAAAAATAATTTACTAGTTACCCAATCAAATAAATATTAGTCAAGGTTTCGAAGGCCAAGATATTACAACACACAGAGCACTTTAAATTACTACTTCACCTTCTAGGAATTTCTGAAGCTTATTACAACAAAGTATGAAAGAATTTAAACATAATAAAGTATAGGTCCTAAACAATGAATGCAAAAGCAATAAATGGAACTTGACTTTGTTGGTTGACTTAATTGCTCTTGATAATGCTGTACCAACTCTCTAATGTAGAAGATATGATCTTTCAGCTTGCAATGAAGCCTCTTTAATGATATTATCTTTGAAACTCTATTTTTCTAATTTTTTTGCCTCTAATAGATTTGTCTTTGTAATGCTTGAGCTCTACTTATTTTTTAGTTTTTCCATGCATTTATACTTTTTGGAGATGGCTGGAACACTTTTCTAGCCATGAGACATGTAATAGAGCTATTGTGAAATGAAAACAACCATTGTAATTCACAAAAAAACTGGCCATTATAGTTGTCAGACGTAGAAAGGTAAACTCGAGATTTTCAGGTGTTAACTCATGATCTTCAGGAGTCATCTCAGGTTGATTTTGTTTTTGCTGTGCTTCGTCTTTCTTTTATGGCACTTGTGAAATTGGCTCTCTCAATTTAAAGGTCGACTCTTCAACAAACAAAATTTCACTGATTTCTATCTTTCCACTGTAGCCGTTCTGAGTTCGACTGGACTATTTCTAGGGTCGACTCTAGTTTGACTGGAGTCGGCTCATGAATTCCACGGGTCGACTCGCCAATGCGATGTTTTTCTCAGCTCTATCTTTTTCTCTGTCGCCATTTTAGGGTCGACTTGCTTTTGTCTAGGGTCGACTCTTGCTAAGCTAAAATCAGCTCAAGTACTTCATAAGTCAACTCATCAATATGATAAATTTCTTGACTTTCTGTTTGTCACTATTTTGAGGTTGATTTGCAATCTGCTGGAATCAGCTTGTAAAAGTATATCAGTCAACGATGGTGTGCCGGAGTCGACTCTCGAAATTGCTCAAGATAAAATTTTCTCTACTTATATGTAAGCTTCTAAAAAAAAAATTCATGTCCTTTTGAAGTTTAGTTTCTTGAAATGGAGCTTCAGATAGATGATCTTCATTTGATAGTAACTGAAAAACTTTCATCTTTGCTTTTTAAAATTAATCAATTAAACTCAAAGCAATTGATTAATCAACTTTTTGACCCAATTATTTTGCATCATCAAAATCAACCCTTTAGGTCAACAATCTCTACCTTTTTAGCATCCAAACATGCACATAGAAAGAAGCAGACCAGCATGCCTTAAAAAAAACTGTTAAGAAAGCCTTTGCATGCCTGCACTTATGCGAGCACACGTTCCCTAAGACATTGTTGAATAATTGCATCCACGAACAAGTTCCCTAAGACATTGATGAATAACTGCCCCGGATAAACAAATCGGGAAAAAAACCTATCCCCAAAACTAAACGTTCCAACCTTGGCGACCGTCATGTCTAACCGAGTCTTAAACACACTACCTCGCACTTTCTATCATACTAATCCACCCGAGCTGTAAATAGATAATAACAACTTTTAACCCAGAAAAGGGTTATCCTCTCATATTCCAACATCAGCACAGCATTTCGAAACCAGAGGGGACCACGTTGGATGGCTACCTCTATATTTCGTCTAAGTGGTACAATAATTAGGAAGCTTTGCAACTGCAAAACAAACCAAGACTGTTAGTATCGTTGTTGGTTGTGTGATGCCTAGTTGATGGGGTATACAGTATAGATTGGCCGTCGTATAATGCTGAAAGACTTTTAAGATTTAGATATCTAAGTATTTGGATCTAGGGTGCCAAAGCAGTAATTTTTGAAATATATATAATCAAAAAACTATTTATATCCCCAAAAACTATCTAGGAGATCCAAGTGGATCATCATTGCAGCATATCCAATTTTCATATCCCCAAAATATATGCTATTTTTTAACCCAAAAAACGAAAGAAAGAGAATCTATTCTGTGATCTAACTGCCTTGCAGCAGACACAGGATATTTGCCCAGTTAGAAGTGCAAACCGATGCCAAACGATGTATATGACATGCAAGGCCACAGTAGGGATATCTAAGACCTGTTTGACTGACTAGCGCAATACCCACCTGCATGTTGACGAATCCTTCGCACACCAAAATCTGGACTCCTGATAAATCATCCAATAAAATCATTATGGGCAAATCATACAAGTCTGCCGTCTTGAATTCAACATCCCTTCTGAATAACAGAAGTATATTTCATCGGCCGCCATGCAGAAAATTATTCAGTATATCCCTTGTTCTCCCTGCTCAGTCCGGCAGAACAACGTTCAAAAGCAATTTAAAAATCATTACAAAGAGCTCCAAACAAGACAAATGAATATTCACCAAATCACACTAAGAGCAACAGATAATTGTTCAGAAAAAGGTACCAGATAGATCATCTAAATCTTCGGATCTGATAACACATGCAGCATTTGAATGCATGGATTCAGCAGACACCTGAGCATTACAAGCCCTAATCCTAGACCTTGACAGTAAGCATTTGATAAAGCCATGAAACACCTTGCAGTTTCTCAGATTAAAACCACCTCCCTTCAACAGAACCACCGACACAAATACTTGGGAGGCACATGACTGAAGTTGCAAACAATTAAAGCTTTGATCTGCAACCTGTTAGCGCTAAAAAGAGGTCACTACGAAGCAACATAAAAACCTACAGGTCACCGAAGATGACAATGATTTAAAGTACCACATAAACAGGTATCTCCATATAGGTTCCACAATATGAGCGGATTGTACTATCAGTTTCACCGAACACCTCACAAGATGCCATCACTGGTACCTTAGGCAAGGTGACAAAATAAACCCTGGATAATAGTCCACAGAAAGATTGTCAACTTTACAGAAAGTGTAAGTGATATAAACTAATAATAATAGAACCAAGAGACTGAATAGAGCAAAATTATTTAAGATATTAATTTCATAGCATTTAGAAAACATCTAGACCACAAATAAACCTACAATAGTTTGCGAATATGATAAGCAAAGTGCCACATTTAGGAAACGAAGTATAACAAGGCAAGACAGAGGAAGGATGTAAAGGGATCAGAAAAATAAATTAATTTGAATTTCATCATGGTAAACAAACATAAAAGCCTAGAACGCAGATTACTGATTCAAAAATTTCTACACTAGGTACTGCTACATGTAAGCTCTCACAAAAGGTCTAAGAGAAGACATAGGATTGCCTCATATGAGGATGCTACTTAAACTTGACCAACTACGTGGTTAAACAGTATTCACTACCAATTCATACAAACCATGCTGGCCTTTCAATTAGAACAGGGTAAAATACATGGGTTAAGCATGGCTATAAGTCTCTAATGAACCAATTTCGAGTTAACCTCCTACACAATTACAAGTTCAGCATTCAGGAACAATTTAACTATGATTTGGAAATTCTGTAAAAATTTAGAAATTTGCCAAATTTCATATTCAAATAATTAAAAATTATAAAATATTTGTGTATTTGTCCATATAAAAACAAGCACAGGGGAGAAAACCCACAAGCATCATTAATTTGAATTCATATTGGTATTCTGAATTAGTCACTAACAAGTAATAAATAAAATAAAACAAAACAAAAGAAAAGAACCCAACGAGGTGATAAAGTTCAGGACATACTTGATAAGCCAATATTTACAGCAGGTCTTCTAATTATTAACCACCGATGAGGATGCACATTTATCAGTATCACAGATCACCTGCAATATACAGCTTGGTCTATTTGTGGAGGAATCTGTTTAATTTCAGTCCCAAGTTCTTGTTCAATCCTATACCTATCATTAGACAAATATCCAGATCTTAGAACTTTATATGAAGGGAAAAAAAAAACCTGTGAGCATATGTATAACAGGGAAAGAGTGCATACAGGTTGAAGCGGTCCTCATAGGTGATCAAATTCACTGCTAAACCAAGGTGACCATATCTCCCCGAGCGACCAACCTGAAAGTATCAAGCAAAAACAAGAATGCAACAGCTTCCTAGCAATATGCAAAAAAAAATGCTGCTAGGAAGATTTGACTTAAACAATCTAAACATGAACCAGCAGGCTTAAGATAGGCTGATCCATATGATCTGATTCAATATGGACTTTCTAACAATTCCCTCTCCTTACCTCCAAAAATGATGCATAGCAGTCTGTTTAATTTAACCATTTTTGTCTCTTTGAAGTAGGATGTCAAGAAAAAAGCAACTCAATGGACAGTGCACATTGGTTATCACACGGCTGACTGATGTTACAGTTTACATATGAATTGTAGCAGACATATAAATGCAGCTAAGATATTTATAAAAACCATACCCGGTGCAGATATGTTTCCGCGTTCTTGGGAAAGTCAAAATTGATTACAACGTTAACAGCTTGAATGTCAATTCCCCTTGTGAACAGATCTGGAAATACAAAAGATCAACAGTCACAAAAGGATCTAAATGTCTACCAATTTGAATGACCAAAGGAAACTGTTTTCTAATTAAACCAACACAATGCTAATCCAGAAATAGTTTTGAATAGATATAATGCCTGGGCCTACTTCTAACTTATATTTAGCTCCCCACATATGCAATCTAGCTAATTCGTGTCAGTAAAATGATATTTATCGACATTGGGCGAAACATAAATTTAAGCAAATGATATTTTTAGGGAGAGTGATGTTTATAGGAAAGAAAGACTTGCAGATATGAACCAAGTAAAGCAAGAAACAGAGCACCAAGGATCAGATTGATTGATAAATTTCCTGAAAAATCATGAAGACAAAAGGTTGCATATATAATGTTTGAACTATGGTTTCCATAAACAAAAACCACAGGATGAGTTCGTTCCTAAATATTACATAGCCCAAAAAATGAAGTCCAAAAGTATCACCATCTTTGTAAATGTTAGAGCAGCGTAATATGCATCCACATTCTTGATACTTCTCCCATAACATAATGCCAAAAGGAGAGGACTGCTTCCATTCTACAATAGATGGACGAGAACAAGCTTGCAGGGACCGTGTTAATACTAAATTTTACTATAAACATATCCCAACAAACTCACAACAAGACATGGTGCAGAAGTCGTAAATATAATCTCCCTCTCTTTTACTTGAAAGCCTAAAACCATGCCATTTGTAAAACATAATAAAGTATACTTACATCATACAAAAGCAGGAATAGTGACTGGCAGAGAGGGCAACATAAACAAGACAGATATCGATACTAAAACTGATTAATATTAATAGGTGGATTTCGGGAGTAAAGTCTTCATAAATAAAGGTTTTTATACCAGTTGAAAAGTAGTAGAGATTATGAAATGTAATCCCAACAAAAATGGAAATGACAGTAAGGCCCTACTCAAGATTGTTGAACAAAATATAACACAGAATGGCTCCATTATCTAGGGTGTGCTACATAAAAGAATTGAGAGAGATGAAGACATGTAATGAAATCAGAGCTGCATTAATTAATGAAGAAGTGCTTATGGGATGTTAAGTAACCAGCGTATACCTTAGCAACAAAAAAAATCTATAAAATGTGTCAAAACCAACAATATCCTATTGCTACAGCTGCTGTTAAGAGGATTTATGAATATAAAATTAGGGTAAAATAAATGAGAAATATTCAGATGGATGCACAGTAAAATTAGGATAAATAAAGTTATAATAAAGTATAATGAAGAAATTGTAGGACCACTATCAGCTAAGGACAGGGCAATGAAGAATCAAGATCTGATTGAGATAATATGAGCATATATTGAGGAAAGATACCAGAATCAGACTTCTAAGAATTTAGAAAGTGAATTTGAAGACCCAAAGTAACATGGATGCAGGTCTTAAAGAAGGCTTTGGCAAAAATTACAATAACGTAAGAGGTAACTTTTAATTAGAAAAATTGGTAATCAATTATTCATATATTATGTATGCGTTTATGTGTATGTATTATTAAAACAAAAAACTTCATAATGACTATGGATCACACAGTTTGACGATCTGCAATTCAAGTAAGAAAAGGTAATAACAAATATTGAACCTCAAATCTAGAGTCTGTCCTAGGTACTTAAAAACCTAACCATTATATAGACGAAAACAGTTTTCAAAAATTTATTCATATAAAGGTTGGGGTTGGGTATGAGAGTAGTCATAGATCAATAGATGCACTTCATTTCCAAAGCTACATGCCTAAGAATATGCATATGCATAGGTATCATAAAGACATCAATTGTAGGTTATTCAGACAACTAGCAGCCTCACATCACAAGCCATGTCCGGCAACAATTTTATAAGAATTATCACAGCAACCCAATGAAAAAGATAATATTTATTTTAAATAAGCTAGACAGAAGTACAAAGACACAATTATCGACTATGAATGCAATGTATTCTAACATGATATTAATAAATGATTTTAGACCAAAAACCAGAAATAGTCCTGACTCCTGATAAATAAATAGAAGCTTGAAAGAGAAAAATTGTACCTGTACAAACAAGATTCCTGCATGCACCATTGCGGAAGTCATGGAAGACTCGATTCCGATGGTCTTGCAACATTTTAGCATGAATATAGAAGCAAGAATAGCCAAGCTCAGTGATTTTCTTAGCCAATAACTCCACCCGGTTAACCGAGTTGCAAAATATAATGGATTGGTTAATTTGGAGCTGTCAAAGCACAGCCAACAAATTCATTATTTTTGCAATCGCAAACATTATGCATAGTGCAAAAATTATAATGGTTAAGTGCAAACCTTTGAGAAAAGGGTATTAAGGCAGTGGACCTTCTGCCTTTCTTCTACGAAAGCATAGTATTGTGTTATTCCCTTCAGGGTGAGTTCATCCATAAGATTAATTACATAAGGTTTTGCTAGGTATCTATCTTTGAAATCCTTGACTGTTACAGGGAATGTTGCTGAAAACAGTAAAATTTGCCGATTTGCAGGAAGGAAACGAATCAGTTGCTCTACTGAAGGTTGAAACTCAGGAGAAAGAAGCTTATCTGCCTGCGGAAGTAGGAAGAGGAACATCTATCAGACAACCGGAATAAGGCAGAATAGATTATTACAGCCAAATATTCCATCTCTATTTCTTCAGCAAAATATATCTTAAACTCTATTCATTCACTATGGCTCTTTGCATTTGAAGAATCAAGCAACGGCAATTAAACTCATGGAAGAAATATGAAGTGCATTTTTTCTTTTGTTATATGTAATGTAATGAAGTAATGCAATGAACCAAAATTAAGAGGTCAACCACAGGGATCATTCACAGATAAAATTCTGACGTGCAAAATATTACAAATGGATGAGATACAGTTGAAAGTTTGAAGGAGTCCGATTTAAGAAGGCGGGCAATGTGACCAACAATAAGAAAAAGGTAATGCTGGACAATAATAAAGCAAAATATATAGTACTTTACAAATAGAGTATATCAATAAATAAAATCTTAGAATTTTAGAAAAAGATATAGAGAAGGAAATTTAACTTCAGATGAAAATTTTGAAACAACTCTTCATTAACCAAAACATAGTCACTGGGTTGACCATTCAAACGATATAGTAGAATCAGTTTAATATATATGGTACCTCATCCATAATAAGCATTGAACAATCCTTCAGGATACAGACACCTTTCTTTGCAAGATCAAGTACTCGGCCAGGTGTTGCAACAAGCAAATGAACTGGTTGATACAAACGCATTATGTCATCCTTCAAGCTGGTTCCTCCAGTAGTGACCATAACTTGAATCCTTAAATGCTTTCCAAGCTCCTTACAGACTTGTGAAGTTTGGAGAGCTAATTCTCTTGTAGGAACCAATATGGCAACTGAATATCAAAAACATCCAAATAAGTTTAAAACCAAAAGATGTAACATGCATATTCTAACAGTTCGAGCTCCACACTTTCTAAAAACATAGTGCACTTCAGCCAAAAATGGAAAAACAAAATGTTAGAATGTCATCTAATAATTGAGCTATTTCCCTTAAAAAAGAACATTTGTCTTGTCGTTAGACCTCATAACAGACAGATGTTTACAAAAAAGTCATGCATATTAGTCAAAAACAAATGTCAGTAGGCTGTCCAGAATATGATCTTTGCTCCTAGAAAATACATAGAAAAGCAAATCAGATGCATCTGACTACCAACTGCAAGTGATCCAACTCATTACTTTATTCCTTAAAGATAATTAACCATGTCTATTTAGGTAATTAAAATAATAAATAAGGATAAAAAGAAACCTTGAATAACATTGTTATCTTGATCAATTTTTTCCAATGCAGGAATGCAAAATGCAGCTGTCTTCCCGGTTCCATTCTTAGCTCTAGCAAGAATATCACTTCCAGTCAGTGCAATTGGTATACTTTCTTCTTGGATAGGCGAAGGCCTTTCAAATCCCTTCTCATATATCCCCATAAGTAGCTCTCGCTTCAGAAAATAGTCTTCAAATTCATTGCCTTTAGTTGCAGTGACATCCTGGGAAAAAAAATGTGGAAGATAAATTGGCAAGGTAGGTGAAATATTCAAAATTAATTGTGTTCATATCGAAGGATGAAGACAACATATTACATCATTACACCCCAAAAATAATCAGCAGTTCTTGAGAAGGCTAGTTGAGCACACCAAGGAGAATAAGATCTCTCTCATACTGTACCACAAGGGTGGATATTATATTTAAAAATTCATTTAATTTAAATTATATTTCCTAATCATATTACACCTTGTTGCAATACATAGCTGCAGCCATTTTCCATCAGCATCATTTAACAATTTTTCCTCAACTTAAAGGATCATACACAGAATCAAATGTCCACATCATCCAGATATAAAAGAATCATCTTAGGTTCAATTTACATTAATTCCTTGTATCCTATAGAACAATTTTCTTTTTTTGAGGAACATTTTTATTTTATTTTTCTTTTGAGGAAAGGATGGACTGGCCCACCATTATATCCTACAGACCATCGTGCACCCAATCTTTCAAAGATTTGGTCTATGCACTAATCAAATTAATCAAGCCAAATAATCATCAGAGCATATAAAACTTGTGCTGATCAACAAGTTCCCATTCAGAAGATTTGCCACTTGCCACAATACAATGGACATGTATACATAGGGATCAAAGAAATGCTGTTCACCAAGTGCACAGAATCTTTTAAAAAAGATGAATATCTTCCATGATGGGTCAAGGGATTCTTCACAACCATCTAGAACCATCACAAAGGAGGTGGGTGTGCGCAACGTGGATAGATGGATGGTAGAGAATATTTCACCCATCGCGAGTGATACAACAGGTTACAGGATTCTGATTAGTGTGCTTTGGTCGCTAGATTTTCAGATTAGGGAACAATTCACAGGCCTACATGGCCAGTCATGGTAGAGGGTCCAGCCAACCAGCAAGGGTAAAAATGGGCACCAAGGCAACACAATCGAACCAGATTGGTGCTCTTGGAGGCAGAAAAAAGGCAAGTCAGAGGTTAAAAAGGCAATCAATCTGGTGGAGGCAGCTGACAAGGAAACACAAGGCTAGAGAAAAATCCAAATATGACAAGGAAATGTTTCAAAAGTGCTGCAGGACAGAGACAGAATCAAGATGATGCTGATACATAAAAGGAGGTTGGAGAATCAAATGCGAGTAACTATGTTCAAAGGTAAGAGAATTATATACACAACTGAAAAATTGAAAGTTCAGAAAATAGAAAATTAAATGGAAGTCGCAAGGACTTGAACAGCATCACTGGAAAACTCGAGAGATTTTACATTAACTAGAGAGAGTGCACATTGGAGACATCTATCAGTGCATTAGGGGGGCGTTTGGTATGGGATGATCGTCCCAGGATCAAGAGTGATGTGGGTGGAGATGATGAGATCACCGTGTTTGGTTGCACCATGGTGATGCTACGTGGCGGTGATTGTAAATCACCTCCACTCCTCAAATCACCGTCCAACCCGGTGATGGGACACCCTTCCTTGAGGTCAGAAATCCAAGATCACCCCAGGGCAATGATCCTAGGTTGAAAGTTAAAAACAAGAATAACCCTCAATTTAGTAGAAAAATTGTTATATCAATATACCATCAATATATTATGTCAATATTATATATATATAATATTATGTTGATATTATATATTATATTAATGATATATATTATATTATAATATATTACTAATCA
>JAOXJJ010001320.1:0-12662 GCA_025769935.1 Phoenix roebelenii
ATTGCGAAATATCCTGTGGTAAAATATGCAGATATGAGCCTCATGTAATTGTAAAGACATAAGAACATGTGAAAAATACAGGATTCAGATGTTGCATAGAAGAAACTGAGCACAAACTAGAAATATGGAATTAATTTTTTTGTTGGGAAAATGGGTTAAGATCAGGGTATGAGGAATGATTAATAAACAAGAGATGCAGCAATAAGATACAAAATGGAAGGGACTCTTACTTGGTGGTCCCAGATAAGCGGGCAGAGGGCTGGGTCATGAAAGGCTTTCATATATTGTTTCGTCCGCTTTCTTAATAATATAATAGGCATTAGGGATGCGCTGAGTCTTGTTCTTGTCGTCGCTTTTTTCGAACCTCCCTCTGAATTCTGGATGCAGATCCTTCAAGCATAGTTTCCGGAGGGATGTGAGATATTCGATGCCTCGTGGAACATCCTTTAACGCGGGTAGGCCATCCAGGTCTAGGTACTCCAGCCTTAGCATGGCGCCGTCCTCTACCTCCACCTGATTAAGTTGTGGCATGTCGTGTAAAACGAGATGCGTCAAGTTAGGGAACCATCCTGCACCAAACCACAATTGGTGTCCGTCATATGCCTTTCGCAGATTGAGATATACAAGGTCGCGCAACTGAGAAAGGGATCGAAGTGGATCCACCGCCAACCCACTCCAACGTAGAAATAATATCCGAAGGCTAGCTCCAAGGGCAACTCCATCGTCCCTTCTGCTAGCCGCCCATTCAGATGAAGCCTTAGAAGATGTTGAGGTGGATGATCCGAGCCTCCCAACTGGAGAATCTCATCATTCTCGTTGCTTGAATGAAGGGACAAGAAGGATAGGTCACGCAACCTTGATAACGAAGCCCATAGGTCTTTGCAATGGATGCCGCTCACTTTTCGGATCCGAATGCTTCTTAGTTGCGTCAGGTTCCCTAGCTGTTTCACGAATTCCATGTTTGCTTCCACTGCTTGGATAGTTTGTAGGTCTCTCAAATTCCGGAGCCCTTTAGGAACTTGCACAGCTCTACGATTATTCATAGAATTAAAATTTCGATCTAGAATCTTCTCGGCAAACAAGTGACGCAACTTCTTGAGGTTCCTTGTCGTGCTTGGCAGTTTCTCTATTTCACTGTTCATGAGGTCAAGCGTCTGTAGGTTACGAAGCCTTCCCAAGGATTTAGGTAGCACCTTCACCTTCGTGTCCCTCAGACCCAAAAAGTGCAGATTGAATAAGTCCCCAATTTCATCTGGTACTCTCTCGATCAAGATGCCTTGCAGGTCTAAGACGGTCAAATATCTAGAGCTGGAACACAGCAAAGAGAAGGATGATGATGAGAAGGACATTGAAGGATCAAACACCATGAAAGTGCGAAGTCCTGGCAACTCCATACTCGATTGGATTTCGTTACTGTATTTGTGCACTGACAGGCGGCGTGTTTCAGCACCCGTCTTTCCCACCATCTGAAGATCATCAAGTACAACACTAAAATTTTCCTTCTTGGACAATGATACAGCCAACTCTCGTACAATATCGTGCATCCGACAGTGTTTTATTCTGCCGAATCGATTTCTTTTTACAACTTGAAGCATGCATCGATGGATGAGCTCCTTGAGATAGTCCTCTGCCACTTCTTCCATTGTGCTTGATCCCCTTTCCTCCACAAATCCCTCTGCGATCCATAGCCTCGTAAGCCTCTTTCTCTGAAGCACATGATCCTCCGGAAACATGCTGCAATGCAAGAAGCAGTTCTTAAGATATCTCGGCAAATAGTTATAGCTGAGATTCAGAACATGCTTCACATTGTCCAAATTTGGGTTGTTATTCAACTCCCATTTCAGCTGATCATAAACTTTCTCCCATTCTGACTTGGTTCTCTCTCTTAGGGATAGAAGACTGCTTAAAGAGACAATAGCTAGTGGCAACCCTTGACATTTTGATACAATTTTCTCCCCCAACTCCTCCAGTTCTTGAGGACATCTCCTTTCCTTATCTTTCCTGAATGCCTTCTTACAGAACAGTTCCCATGCCTGAGCCCATTCTAACCCCCTCAGCTCAAGCTTTCGATTATCATGTGCTAGTGAAGCTACTTCATCCCTTCGGGTTGTAATGATTATTCTGCTTCCATTGTTGTCATCAACATTAATGGCATCATGAATAGCAATGAAAGCTTTCAGATCCCATACATCATCCAGTATGATCAAAACTCTTTTTTTCTCTAGAAAACGCCTTACTCTGTCAACTAACCTTCTATAGTCCATTCCTCTGAGGTCATTCGGAACTTTATCTACTTTTTCATTTTCATACAGCTCCTCTATCATTCTTCTTAAAAGATCATCCACCTCGTAAGTTTTTGAGCCGAATATCCATGCATGACATTCAAACTTTTTTCTCTCACTTTTATATACATTGGTGACAAGGGTTGTTTTGCCCAACCCCCCCATACCCCACAAGGATATTATAGAGCCAACTGGATCCTCATCAAGTAGCCATTCAGTTATTTTTTTTTTTGTTTTGGTCAATCCCCACAAGGTCATCTTCATCCATGAAATGAGAAGAGTCGGCTAAATTCTGCTGCTTTTCACTAGCATTACGTGAACTACTACCCATTGCTCCCTCTGTTGTCTTAATCCATCGCTCCTTCATTTGTGAAAGGTGAACCAAATTAGTTTCCAATTCTTTCAGCCGAGCAGTAATTTGATGGAAGGCAACCAAATTTTGGGATCTCTTTACTACTTTTTTAAGATAGCCTCCTAACCCGCTTCCTTGCTGTTGAGCTATGAGATACACATACTCATCCATAATGTCCTCAACACTATATGCCAGTTTCCGTACCTGCTGAACCCAAGCTTCAAGGACTTGATTGTTATCAGTTCGAGTATCTATATGACCGAGGAAGGCTTGCATTACCGAAAGTTCACTCTGGATACGGCTCATACTACTTGGTAGTTGAGTCAACAACGAGACTTCATTTGCCAACAGATAACTCGCTTCTCTCAGTGCTCCTCCACCCAAAGCAACACTGACCTTTTGAACTGCTAGAACTACAGCCGCCTCTGCCATGTGTGGTTCCACTATGAACTATACTTTCTTTGTTGGACAGGCCAGGTGTCCTATTAAACTAGCTCTTGTCTGTCTTATATTCTCTCTCTTGGTGTTTGATCTATCCAAAAAAAGTTTGATCTTAGTAATAAATGAGAGTTCATCAAGAGGTTTATACAATAAATAAAATTATTCAACTATGAGATATCACATATATACTGAATAATCTTGCACAATCATTGAAAGGTGAGCAGAGGAATGATGCAGCACCTTGAGTAGATAAAGATTAGCAGTGAGAGTTGCAATCAAAATGCCATGCATTAATATAGACCCATTTGTAGGATTGGATTATGCAAAAACAAAGCAAGAGTTGGCTTCATTGGTATTACATGCTTCATTTGAAGAAATCAAGTTAAATACTCAGAAATGATGCGTGAACCTAAGCCTTTCAATAATCAAAGAGATAACATAGGGTTAAAAACCTAGTCGTTACCATATAAAGAATTCCACAAGCATTGCATGGATTTGTTGATAAGCATTACGAGCCAAGCACAGACAGCCTGAAGAAACAGTCAAAAAGGAACCTTTCAGGAAAGCCTCCTCAAATTTGCATCACATAATTAATGACATCATTAAGCTGATCTGTATCCAAAGAAACCGTCAAAAGGAACCATTAGTTTTTTTAAATAAAAAATTCATTCGTAAATTTCATTCTAGTGTAATTATGGTAAATATTCAAGAAAAAAAAGTATTCTCCCATTAACAGTCTTTTCCCCACTTATCTTTTACTGATATCATCTATTTCTGAGGTCTAACCAAGCTAGTTTTTTATGACCTTGTTGTGACTCTTATTTTTCCCCTTCCTTCCTATACCCATTTTCATAATTTATTTCTCTAACTTATAAAAAATTAATGGAGTTTTCTAGAATAAGATGTTGATTATTATAATGGCTATTGTAGCTAAGATACAAACAATGGACAAAGAATAGCAATCAAACAACAACGCTTAATCTGGAGCACTGCAACAATGATGGTCTTGCTCTGAGCAATGTAGCCAATCAATTGATTCAGCGAAGCAGATTGGAAGGTGATGGATCATCGGCCTCAAGTCTTGTAGTAATTCAGTACAAGCATAACAACAATAAATCATTAGAGCGGTTGAGTGGAGCCATGCTAGAGGACATTTTCAGCAAAGTTGCACAAGATGGTGGATTATCGGAGCAGGGTTAGAAGGAGAACCAGTAGAAGCCCAGGTTCCATTCCCTCTGATCTATACGTAGTCTTGTCTTAAATGTCTTAATTTTGTTTAAATCAACACATAGGTCTTTGGTACCTTGACCTCTAGATTAGCTCTCTGCCTGGAAATTCTAACCCACCACCAAGATTTTATGAGAATATCATAAGTTTAGATAAAAAATGATTGTTTACTTACACAAGCTTATAATTGTAATTAAAAGATGATTCAATTATGTCTAGCCTATATGGCATGCTCAAGCAAAATATATTAATCTTGATATAGATTCTTTTTCCTTTTTGAGAAAAGCCATAAATAGATTTTGGCCTATCTTCTATCAACCTAAGCTCATCGGCTCTAATGGCAAGTCAATAGAGTACTGACAAGAATGGAAAAGATACATGTGCAGTAATTACATCGTGGCTATAGGGTAACGTGGTTTTCTTATCATGTTAACATCTCCGCAAATATAACGACCTAGGACATTATCCAAAAAAACTAATCAAAAGGTATTATTTGGATTCCTTGATCCTATATAAGTACCCAAGATTTATCCAGTGCATAGCCAGTGTGGGGCTAAATGCACATTCACACAAATCCTCACATTCTCCCCCTGTTTAAACCCTGGCATTCTCGCTAGGCTAAGGATCTAAATTCATTTAAATCCTTTGAAAAGTACCACAAATCTAATAACAAATATTGTGATCGGCTTGTGGTTAGCCCCAACGGGCTCGAGCTACAATGTTCACTAGTCCATATACGTCGATGGCCAGTTCTACTTTGGTACAATTTGTGGTTACCCAAATTTTCACATAAAAAGGTTGGCCGAAGGATATTATCTAGGTTCCTTGGTTCTGTATAAGTATCCAAGACCTACTTAGTGCATAACTGATGTGGGACTACACACGCTAGTACGAGTTTTCACAGTAATCTTTTTGAACAAGAGCTAATAGGTATCAAGTATAGCTAGCATTTATTTTCTCGACGAAAAGAAAAACAATCAAAATATGTTCGGGTCATTTAATTTCTGGATAATTACTCTAATAAATGATTAGGTACGGGGAACTTAAAGAAAAATTAAAATGCTCCTTAACCATTATTTAAGAATGTAATTTCATGTTTGGCGGTTCAGACAGACAAATTATTTCACCATTTGAGTATCATCCAAAATAAGCATTTTGTTGCACTGTCATGCAGTTTTTCATGCTGAGTTTCGCTTTACTCTGAACCTATTGGCTCTCAGGATACACATTTCAACCTTAACTCATGCATGAAAGTGCAAAAGCAAATTCATTCTTATAATCACAATTTTGGGAAGAACATTCACTTTTGTTCAACCTATATTTTTCCCCTTACCATAATCTCCTTCTGGGGATCCCTTAGTAACTAACAAGCAGTTCCTAGAACATGCATAAAGAAAAAAATGAGGACTCACTAAGATATGGTCACATAAGCTCATTTAGGCATAATTAGGAAAAAGCAAAAACCTATATAATTTCCTTTCCCAATTCCCGTTTCTACTTTCTCCTATTTATTGCAACGAAATCCACAATTCTCTCCAGTCCTCCCAAAGATCTCAAAGTTATTCTTCGCATGTTCGTCTTCTCTAGTAAAATATTTTATATTTCTTTAGAAATGAATATTCGGGCATTCTCTTGCCTATAATAAAATCTGTTGCATCCTAATAAGTCATCATTTCTGACTTCCAAATCCCTTACATAAAGTGACAAGTTCCGACAGCAGGATGAAGATTAGTTGTTAGAGAATTTGATATATTGATAATTATGTGGTTTTGTCAAGTCCTCTCATAGTTAAAATGAACAAAGAAGATGTCATCCAAACACTAATCATGGACTGCATGTGAAAAATAATGGAATATGACACTCGAAAACGGAATGTCTTTCATGTAGGCTGTGCTCTGATGCCATCATCCAAAGAAATGTTGTCCCATAGCCTAGCTCTTTATTTATTCCATCATATTCTCAACTTTGCCACGTTCGTAGACAATTTACCCACGTTCGTAGACAATTTACCCAATCCCACTCTCCCACTCATCGTGCATTTCATCGAGCAGCGAGTTTTCATTCCTCCTACATGCATCAGAGATGTCCCAACGAAGGGGCAAGGTCAACAATCCACTTTCCTCGAAATGTACCTCGGTGTTCATCACAATGGGGTCCTCTCCCGGCTAGCCTTTGGTTTGATCAAAGTGCCAGATTTTCTTTCGAAGACCCATCAAGGTCTTCTGACTACAAATCAATCTCCGAGCTAGAAATGCATTAGATCCCAACTTTCTAATGGGCATGAGTCATCTTGCTATTTGTCCTTGATTTGCTTCTCTTTAATTGCCACCAGAGTGATTACAAATCATTGTACACTTACAAATCATGGTATCAAAGCGAGCTCAGCCCATAGTCTATGTATATTAGGGGACACTGCAATACAGGTTCATAAAGACTAACCACAAGTGGATTGGTAAGAAAAGGCTCTGAATGGGCTGAAGTCGGCAGGCCTAGCCGACTTCAACCCATAGCCCCAAAGAAAGAGACACCCAGAACAAAGGATCGCGATTGCGATCCTCTCTTCATCTTCCTCGGGGCGTAACGGCTGGAAGCCCTGCGGCAACGCCCCGGCCGCTGGGAACGGCCACCGGTCGTGCCCAACCGCCGCGTGAATCGTGACGGTGAATGAGCCATCCTCCTCCGGAAAACCCTCTATACAAACCTCCCTCGTCTCTCTGAGAGCACCGCCGAGACCCTCCCTCTTCCTCCAAGTCCTCCCTCCTCCTCTTTCTCCCGTGGTTGGTGTGCCACCTCGGCCAAACACCACCACCCGAGACCTCTCTCTCCTTTTCTCCCCTGTTCCGAGATCTATTTTTTCTCTTTGCCTCAAACGCCGTCGTCGCCACCCCAAGATCATCGGATTGACCACCCATGGCTGAGATCCGCCGCCTTCGTTGATCACCGGTAAGCTTCTTTCCTCTGCTCTTTGATTTCTAGCCGAATCAAACTACTCTTCTTCCTCTGTTCCGACCCCAAACCAAGATTATGCTCAATCTCTCCCTTCCCACCGGCCACTGCAGTGGCTGCCGACCGCCACTGCGGTCGGATGGCCGTCAATCTCTAGCTACCCAGGCCCGTCCGCCGTTGAGGCTCTTCCCTCTTCCTTCTTCCATTTCTTTCCTCCCTATTTCTGAGCTTAACGGGATGAAAACCATTGGGTCGTGAGCAGTCATCTGGGCCTTGTTCATATCTGGGCCTAGTTCAGTGATTTTGATCCTAATGGGCCATGATCATTCATTTGGCCTTGTTCGAATTTGGGCCCAATTCATTCATTTTGGGCCCGGTTGGGTCATGCCCCATTGTAGGCCTGTTGACCCATTATGGGCCCTTGACTCATTGTGGGCCGTTCACCCGTTGTAGGCTCGTTCATCCATTGTGGGCCCATCATCCATTGTGGGCCCGTTCATCCATTGTGCTCATTCATCCATTGTGGGCCCATTCATCCGTTATGGGTCGTATTCATTTTGGGCCTTGTTCGTCCATTGTGGGCCATGTTCATTTTGGATCCCGATCATTCTTTTTGGGCCCTACTCATCTATTGTAGGTTGTATTCTTTTTGGGCCCTGTTGGATCTTTTTCATCTATTGTGGGCCAAGTCCGTTCATTATAGATCAGATACATCGATTGATCTAGGTTGACCTAGGCCAAAAATCTCTTTTCTGATTTTGGTCAAATCGGATTGAATAGGCCAAGCCTTTGATTGGACGAAACTAAGTGGATCAAGCCCAAAAGCTCAATTAGCCGTAGATTGTGTATATATCTCTCTCTAAGCAAGCTCATGTTCTGACTCGATCTAGACCTCTTCTCTGATAGTTGATCCGAACCATTCGAACCAAGCCCAAGACTAGGATCAGACCAAATCCAAACCTGAGCTAAGATTCTCTCTCCTCCTAATTATCTCTCTAGACAAGCTTGGGGACCTTAGTGTAGACCATGTCCTTCTTGTAACTCGGATCTAAGTTGACCTAGTTTGGAAATCCCGAACCGCTCCGGTACCCGGGCGGTAGACCGACCATTACTTCAGCCCCAACTAGATTTGGCCACTTTCGATCTTCACCTCTAACCCATTGAATCCTTCTTGCTCGAATCGAACTAATCTAGGGGCATTAGACTGTAGTATTTAATTTTGACTTCAAAAATTATGTGAAAATTGATAATATTTTAATGATATTAAACAGATATATTTGACATATATGCCTTAAGTGGGATTTAAAGCGAAAAGAGGTAAGTAACTTAATACTTCAAAATGTATTTTCTAAATTATTCGATAAATTAATTATTAGTAGATTAAATTTTGAGATATGTTTTGTACTTAGTAAAATGGGTCAGACATCTTAAATATCATTTGAAAATTATGTTATATGCTATGAATCTGTTTTTATACGTATGTATTCTTAACATGGCTATGATCTGTTCTGGCCCTGCCAATGAAGATTATTCGTTGGCTCTATCGATTTGTATCTATGAGAAACTGGTTTCGACAGCGTACCACCAGTGATTAGAATAGTGGTATATGGACACCGAACCACCAGTGATTAGAATAGTAGTATTTGGACACCGAACCACCAGTAATTAGAATAGTGATATTGGACACCGTACGTCCGTATCACCGATGGTTAATAATAGTGGTGTTTGACACTTTGTGCAACCCATGCACAGGGTTATGTGGCAATAGCCTATTTATTTTTGAATAATGATATCAAAGTTTTTGTTAAAAAGATAATAAGTTTCAAAAAAAAATATGTTATTTGTGATTTATTCTTCGGTCATTATTTTGTATTTTGATTAAATATCTAGCATGCTTTGACCCCACTTTGGGGTATTATATTGCTTACTGGGCCAATGTAGCTCATTATCATATTTTTCTGTTTTTTTTTCAGATTCAGATACAGGATCACACGGGACTTGGGGAGTGTGCTAGATTCATAAAGATTTCTTTCAGTTATTAGCATTTTAGATAGACGAGTTAAAGTAATTAATTTATGTTGTCATATGATATTTTGAAACTTTGAAAGCTTGCTTTGAGTAAATTACTGAAAAAATAAATAAATTTCAGGAATTTGTCATTGCTTTGATATGATCTGCAGCCTTGTATGTCTGTACGATTCACCGTGCAGGTATGCGACGTCTGTCGCGCTCCGGGCTTGAGGCGTGACACGATCGTAGTGTTTGTGATTAGATTTGAATTGATTTGGACCTCTAGCCTGGCGAGGACGTTAGGGCTTAATAGGGGGAGTATGTGAGAACCCATACGGGTGTGTATTTAGTCCTATATCGGTTATTCGTTTGCTAGATTTTGGTTGCTTATAGAGGATCAAGGAATCCAAATAATACTTTCTGACTAATTTTTTTTGGATGAAGTTTTGGGTTGTTACAAAATCTACCCTCTTCAGGCTCAAAAATAGATAACACGAATGTCAGTTATATTTTTGTATTACATATTTACTTTCGACCAAGATAATTTAGGATTTCCACTCATGTCAGTCTACCCACATCTTGGTTATCGAAAATATGATGAGTCGTATTTTAAAATATGTGATTCATCTTGGATAGGAGGTTCTGCTGGATTTTTTTTAGAGAGAGAGGGACACCTGGCTTTCAACTAGATTCTAAGAAACAATATGATTAGTCCTTGTTATGTAAGGTTCAAATGGCTGCTTGTGCCATGCATCTTTGTCATAAATTAGGAAAAAACAACCCTTTTCTCAGAAAAATTCTGAAGCTAAATTCAAGAGAGATAATAAATAATTAAGCAAGTATAAACATAAGGATATTTGAGGGCAAAGATTTTTCTCTGAGATCGGTGGTTACTAGAGCTTTTGCACATGCAACCGAGCTGGTGAGCGTTGCAGCTGACTCTTCATCTGAAGATGATAGGGATACCTGGGGCTCCTCTTCTTTCCCGCATAGGTATGCGATGATACCACTGGTATCCTGAGAGCTCCCATCCCCTGGTTCTCTCAAGGTGAATTTCGATGGTAGCGTAGCGGAGGGCAATAGCAGATGTGGCGTGGGCTTTGTGATTAGAGACCACAACTCCAGACTGATTATGGCCGGAGGCCGGCGCACATTTGATGGATCCATCCATGTGGCGGAGTTGCACGCGGCATGGAAGGGTCTTGTATATGCTAGAGTACACTTGGGTGCCCGATGAATTCTTCTAGAGGGTGACTCGACTACAGTGGTGGACTGGATTCGCTGCCGACAGGCTAGGTCGGACTTGAATCCATTACTCTGAGATTTTCGAAGCATGGGGAAGGAGTTAGATTTACTTCGGATTTTGCATGTGTTTCGGAAGGCGAACAGGGCTGCGGACTGGGTCGCCTCCTATGCAGTCCACCATTCTGATTTTGTATTTTGGGGTCTCTCCGATCGTGTGCTGCAGACATTAGATCGTGTTTACCAAGAAAAACAAAAGCTAGCCAGAAGTTTATGCGAGGATCCGTGCGGGTATGTATTTAGTCCCACATCAGTTATTCGCTATATAGATCTTTGAATACTCATACAGAATGAAAAAAAATTAAATAATACTTTCCGGCTAGTCATTTTGAGTGAGGTTTTAGATTGTTACAAATAGTATCAGAGCAAACTTGGCCCATAGTATATGTGAACTAGGGAATGTTGCAGTACGAGTTCATAGAGACTGACCATGAGCCGAACGTAATACTTGTGATTAGATTTGAATACATTTGGACCCCTTGCTTGACGAGGACGTCAGAGCTTAAATAGGAGGAGTATGTAAGGACCTGTATGGATATGTGTCTAGTCCCAGATCAGTTGTTCGTTAGCTAGATCTTGGGTATTTATAGAGGATCAAGAAATTCAAATAATACCTTCTGACTAGTTTTTTTGGGTGAAGTTCTGAGTTGTTACAAAATCCGCCCACTTAGGCTCAAAAATAGATAACATGAATGTCGGTTATGTTTTTGTATTACATATTTACTTTCCACCAAGATAAATTAGGATTTTCATTCATCTCAGTCTTCGTACATCTTGGTTATCGAAAATCCTTGATTGTGAATTGGATAAGAGGTTCCACTGGATTTTTTTAAGAGAGAGAGGGACACCTGGCTTTCAAACTAGATTCTAAGAAACAATATGATGAGTCCTTGTCATGTAATGTTCAGATGGCTGCTTGTGCCATGCATCTTTGG
Organism: Phoenix roebelenii; assembly: GCA_025769935.1. Lineage (NCBI taxonomy): Eukaryota > Viridiplantae > Streptophyta > Magnoliopsida > Arecales > Arecaceae > Phoenix > Phoenix roebelenii. Next base: position 11,496 of record JAOXJJ010001320.1, read on the forward strand.
CAAAAATTAGGAAAAAACAACCCTTTTCCCACAAAAAATTCTGAAGCTAAATTCATGAGAGATAATAAACAGCTAAGCAAGTATAAATCTCTCTCTCTATTACACATAAACAAAATTACACATTGTCATGATTGCATGAGCACTTAAAAATACCATAGTTTGAGTATGTCTAATAGGTCTTAATAGAATAGGAGAGAAAGAAAGTGAAAGCGCATATGAACATAACATATGGCAGACAAATCTTTATAAACAAAGTCCATCATAACTTAGAAAGATAAAAATTCAAAAAAAAAAAAATCTGCTAGAATTTTGATTTTTTTGAACAAGTTTTCGGCTCCATAGTATGAATTTCTTGCCAGAGAAATATAAAGCAACCTCTATTCATCCAAAGTTCATAATACATTTGAATAGATTAATGAGCTAGATACCTTATTTCTAAATTTTCCATAGCTCCATGATACAGAACATATACTAAAAAGAGTATGATAAATTAAGAAAAGTTATGAAGAAAATGAGTTATACAAAATTTTCAAATTAATCAATAAAATCAAATTATGAAGTGAAGATTATATGAAATATCTAATAAAGCCTATTTTTGAGTGAAAAACCTGAATGGAAGTAAAAATCAAAATGATGTTTTACTTAAGTGCATATCATAATTTAGATTTTGAGAAATATATAAAAAGAAAATGTCATATAAAAAGAAGCACATATTTTTAAGAGCTAAAAATATCGGAAAATGGCATAGAGATGAAGAGGGGGAAAATAGTTAGTTTTGGAGCAATGAAAAGGAAATATATGGATGTAAGGAAGAAAAAAAAAGGCACTTGTAAATCAAAGACTAAAATAATTAGAAAATATTTGTTAAAAATTAGAGCGACAAAAGTTGTTAAATAGAAGTGTGTATCAAGTTATCGGTTCAGAAAACAAAATATTCAAAAATTGGGTAGGAAGAAATTAACCAACTCAATTAAAAACTCTTGATGGGGGGTAGGTGTTCTCCCATATATAGATATAATGATTATAAAGATCACCATCCAAAACTGAAAAAAAAAAGAAATGACAAGATCTTTTAAAAAATTGATAGTCAAGTATATTCATCAAGCTTTAATTGAGAAAGCAAGCATGGCTGCTCTCAACAAGGAGAAACAATGAATTGTATAGTGA
>JAOXJJ010001321.1:0-12646 GCA_025769935.1 Phoenix roebelenii
GCCAGGTGCACGCGGCGCGCCCCGCGTTGATGGCGCGCCCCGCAGGGGGCCTGCGCCCCCCTGTTGAGGGCGGGCCCGGCGTTGGGGTCGCGCCCCACTATCGGGGTGCGAAGCCGCTAGTTTTGCAGGGCTCGCAGGCCCATTTCGCGTTGGGGCCACAGGCCCTGATGCCTCCGGGCCATGGGGTAGGCCCGTGGGCCCAGGAGCCCCAAGCCCAGGCTGGTGGGGGCCCATAGGGCCAGGTCACGAGCAGTTCGTGCACCCAGCCAGCCTCGAGCCTAGGGAACATGACCGAGCCAGATCCTCTGGCCCAGGATGAGCTGACCAAGGATGGAGGCCCTGTGGCGCCAGCAGGCCCCTTTCGGTATAGCCCACCCTGTCAGGAGTTGGCGGCTGGTTTGGGGTTCCCTCAGGCCGGTGGCCAGGACCCCCCCCATGGTGGGTACGTCGAGTGAGCCGCGGCTGTGGGATAATCATGGGGGCCTTGGGAGTGGGCCAGAGGGGGTTTTCACTTTGGCCCCCCTGACCACAGGTGTGCTGGAGGATGCCACCCCAGGTAGGTGCGTGGTGGGGGGCCACCCCACCCCACACATGGAGGGGAGCATGGCCGAGGCACTGCCACCAGGAGGCGGTACGGACCATTCTACTGTCGTGCAGCATGTCAGGACAGCTGTTATGGGGCTCGTAGCCGCACCTGGTGGAGAGGAGGAGCGAGGCAACCTGGGCGCCGAGCCTGAGGACGGTCCCGCGACTTTAGGAGAGGATGAGTCTGAGGCCGACTATGTGGATTGTGACCCATGATGATTCTTGCTTGGAATTGTAGGGGGCGGCCAAGCCGTCCTTCATATCTTCGTTCAAACGATTAGTGCAGGTCTATTGTTCGAAGATCTGTTTCCTCTGCGAGACCCGATTATCTGGCAAGGGGCTCAGCCGCTTGAGGCGGCGCATGGAGAGGGATTGGGAGACCTATGCAGTCGACTCCCAGGGGTTGTCAGGAGGCATTTTGGTTTTGTGGAGGCGGGGTGTGGAGACACTTGATGTCTTCCACAACTGCTCTCAACAAGTAATCATGGTCATATCAAGGCCCGACGCTGCTCCATGGGTGCTGTGTGGTGTATACGCGTGCACGGACCACCGGGTTAGGAGAGTCCTTTGGTAGGAGATCACCAACCTGACCGCCCAGGATATCCCGACGGTAGTGATTGGTGATTTCAACTATATTCTGAGTGAGGATGAGAAGCGGGGGGGCGCTGCCTTCACGGATCGTGTGGACAGGAGGAAGTTTCGTGACTTTGTGTCGCGGAACGGTCTGGTAGACTTAGGTTTTTCCGGACCACAGTTTATTTGGTGCAATAATCAGCTGGGCAGTGCTAGGGTTTGGGAGCGATTAGATAGGGCTTTTGCGTCCCCTGATTGGATCCTCCGATTTCCTACTGGCCGGGTCAGTCACCTACCTCGGATTGCCTCGGACCATTCCCACTGCTACTCTCCACCTCATCGGGTCTTACGCATCACAGCCCCTTCCATTTTGAGAAGGTTTGGCTGCCGTACCCCCAGTCTTGGGATATTGTTCGTGATGCGTGGCAGGTCCCGGTGCATGGCGATGCCATGCAACGAGTTTCACGTAAACTTGAGTTGATTAAAAGGCGCCTTCACCGATGGAACCGTGAGGTTGTGGGCAATATTTTCCGGCGATTGGAGGGCGTAGAGACCTCGATCGCTGAGTTGCAAAGGAATGAAGACCTAGGGGGCGTGCTCCCAGAGGACGATATGGCCGATCTTCGGGGACTGCTCGCGACTCACCACTCGCTGCTATGGCAACATGAGACTTTCTGGCAACAGAAATCTCGGGTGCAGTAGGTAAGCGAGGGTAATCATAATACTAGGTTCTTCCATCGGACTACGGTTATACGGAGATAGAGGAGCATGATCCACTCTCTGCGAGATAGGTCCAGACATCGAGTGGAGGATGAGCCTGCCATCCGACAGGTCTTACTCGACTTTTTCCGCACTAGATGGATGGAGGATGAGGAGGCCAGTGATGGAGACCGCCCTCTGAGGGTGGATGTGGGTATTCGTGATGCTGAGAGTGTATCCCTGATCCGGCCGGTGTCGGCGCTGGAGGTACGGAAGGCAGTCTGGGCCTTGACTCCTGACAAGGCCCCTGGACCTGATGGCTTCCCCCCTTTCTTCTTTCGGCAGTATTGGGGTATTATCCGACCAGCGGTGGTGAAGGCTATTCAGTGCTTTTTCACCCAGGCAGCTATGCCTGAGGGTTGGAAGGCTACATTCATCACGCTCATACCTAAGCGTCAGAATGCGACTGAGCCCTGTCACTTTCGGCCCATCAGCTTGTGCACAACCTTATACAAGGTTGTGGCAAGAATTATGGTGGGCAGGATGAAGCCCCTCTTGCCTGGTATCATTAGCTATGAGCAGGGGACCTTTGTGGCTGGCAGAAATATTTCTCACAATATTATGTTGACCCAGAAAATGATGTGGGATCTTCGGCGAGCATCGAAGCGGCACGGCCTAATGGCAGTCAAGCTGGATATGGAGCAGGCTTATGATAGGATCAAGTGGAGTTTTCTTCAGCATGCGTTGGAGGCGTACGGTTTCCCCAAGCAGTAGATTGATTGGGTTATGGGGTGTGTCCGTGGGCCAAAGTTTTCTATCTTGGTCAACGGCACACCGTCATCTTTCTTTGAGTCCACCTTAGGGTTATGACAGGGATGTCCCTTATCCCCTTACTTGTTTCTTATCTGTGCTGTTATCTTATCTCGGTCTTTGGAGAGGGTGTGCGCTAGCCGGGAGCTGGAGGCCTATGTCCCAGCCCTGGAGGCTCGTCCTATCTCCCACTTACTTTTTGCTGATGACTGTCTTCTTTGACCAGGGCACGGATTCCAGATGCTCAGGTTCTTCGCAAGGTGGTGGCAGACTATTGCGCGGCGTCCGGCCAGAGAGTGAATTTGCTTAAGTCTACCATTTCTTTTAGCCCCAACATGGAGAGCAGAGTCAGACAAGAGATTAGAGGGATACTGCAGATATCAGAGTAGGAGGGGACGCTTACCTACCTAGGCGTCCCTATTACTGGCCAAAGGCTACGGGTGGCAAAGTGCTCGGGTTTGGTGCAGCGAGTCTAGAGCAGGTTGGAGGGATGGAGGGCGTCCTCCCTATCCATGATGGGGAGAGTGACACTTGTTAGAGCGGTGTTGGGATCAATATCGGTGTATCTTATGGCCAACACAGTGGTTCCGAAGACGGTCCTGTTAAGGATCGAGCGCCTTCTTCGAAGCTCCTTGTGGGGGTCATACGGTGGAGGTCACGGAGTGCACCTGGTGGCATGGGAGCGGGTTTGCCTTCCTACTAGTGAGGGTGGCCTGGGGGTGCAGTCCCTCATAGAGAGGCACGAGGCGTTCATTGCTTGGCACGCGGCTCGGTTCATGTTAGAGCCACATGGCCTCTGGAGTCAGGTAATGGCAGCTAGATATGGTCGAGGGGTTTCAGTGGCGGCGTGGAGGGGTCGTCAAGTCTCCTTCATGTGGCACGAGATCGGGAGGTACATGCTGTCTGTATTGGCACACACCAGGTGTTTGATTGGAGATGGCCGTAGTATTGACGTGACCAGCGATTCATGGGTGGACTTCCTTCCCCTGAGCTGCTGGCCGACTATGGTTGACACAGAGGCAGTGGAGGGGCTACGGGTGTGTGACCTCCTAGCACCAGGAGGGGCAGAGTGGGATGAGGCCAAACTCAGGCTATTGTTCGGGGCACACCTAGCTGCGAAGATTCGGTCCCTTCCGTTATCCGGATGCAGGGGGGCAGACGTCAGGGTGTGGGGTACCTCGAGCCGAGCCAGTGTCAGACTAGGAGATCTTTCCCGCATTATTCAGTCGGAGCACGAGCCGGGGCCGGACTGTACTTGAATTTGGAGGTCCGGACTTCACCCGAGGGCAGCTCTCTTCCTATGGAAGATATTATAGGACCACCTTCCGACGAGAGCAAAGCTGAGCAGGCGCGGCTGGGGGGTCCCAGTAGAGTGCAGGACGTGTGGAGCTGAGGAGTCGGCGGACCACGTGCTCTTCCAGTGTACATGGGCGAGGGCGACATGGCAGTGGACTGGGATCTCGCAGGGGGCCCGGAGTGCGCGGCTACAGTTCCTCAGGGTGATATGGCAGTGGTTAGCCAATTCACAAACTCGCGGGGAGGGCATCAGAGCGACTTGCACAGCACATCAGATTTGGCTGGCAAGGATAAGATTAGCTTCCCCAGTCTTCCCCCCTTCCTTGTACAGGTATCGTATCTATCCAAATTGGGATAAGATCCAACGCTCGTACTCTCGGCGAGCGCCGGTGTCACCAAGGTTTGTGGCAGAGCTTGCTCGAGCACATGCCACAGAGATCAGGCCCACCCTATATACAGACAGACCTTTGACAGCTTGGGACACTTGGGGTTGCCCCTTGCTCCGGCAGCTCCTCAGATGGTGTTTTTCACCTGGGAGCCCACACCCCCGAGCTTCCTCAAGGTCAACTTCGATGGGTCGGTTTTGGATGGCGGCACGCAGGGCGGTGCAAGTTTTGTCATACGGGACTCGCACTCCAGGGCAGTAGCTGCAGGTGGCTGCCAGTTGTTTGATACATCAGTTCCCGGAGCATAGCTGCGTGCAGCCTGGGCAGGCCTTCGACATGCGCGGGTAGTGTTGCGGGCTAGCTTGATTATGTTGGAGGGTGACTTGGCCACTATCATCGGATGGATTCAGATGGGGTTGAGGAGTGAGGGCACAGACCTCCCCTTGATCCGCGACATCGTGGTGATGATGAGAGATGGGATGGCCATCCAGGCCAAGCATGTATTTAGGAAGGCCAATGGGGCAGCCGATTGGGTGGCTGCCTACGTGGTCCACCACTCGGGGTATGCCCTTTGGTCGGGGGAGGAGGAGTTGTCATTGGCACTCCGTGAGTTATTGTATTTTGATCTTATTGGATGTATTCATACACGCACTGTATGAAGCATCTGTTTTCAGCAAAAAAAACTATCTGTTAAAAAAAATTATTCAATTTTTTATTGATAAGCAAGTACAAGTTTTAGGTTCCAACCGGGGTGGGGCATCCCAAACTCTGATGCGTCCGGACTTCAAAACCTATCCATATGGAGAAAGAAGAAGCGAGAGGAAAGGAAAAAAGAAAAGATTAAAAAAAAGAAAAAGTAAAGAAAAAGAAAAAGAAAAGAAAAAAAAGGAAGGTGAAAGAAAAGAAGGAAAGAAAGGAATATAAAAGCCAAAAAGAAAAAGTAAAGAGACACGGTGGATATGATATCTACTAGGATACACTATCAGAATTACTGTCTGGATGGGGCAAGACAGTAGCATATCCCATTCTATGGAGAGAGCGGGACGACAGAGTATACTGTTCTATGGAGAGATCAGGACACCGTCATCCCTCGGAATTTAAAATCTTGAGCAAGTATGCATATGCTCGCTGACTCAAAACCTAACGATGGTTTGGATCAAAAGACCCATTATTTGAGAATGAAACGCAAGATTTTCAAAAAAGATCGCCGCATCTGTAGGTACCTTAATTTGATACTAATTTTGAACCTCCAATCCATCATTTAACAAGTATTCATGAATCAATGCATTACATACAACCACATAATTTACAGATCAAATGAGAAAACCTAAGAGGACAGCACACTAACCATGTCATGCTATTACTAATGTACTACACCACCACCTGTTGTATTAACTTCTCCAATACCTCCCTGAAACCTGAAGTGGACCGGGCACCAAGATTTCAACTTCAGTAAAGCTAGACTCACCAAAAGGTAGTAGCCACAGAAAGGTATTATGGAACATTTCAAGAGGCAGGAAGTATAGAACCTCTGAACTCAATGAGACCTGGTGAGGATCCAAATGTACCGCATTGGAAATTAACAAAAGACCATAATTCTTCATCAAATCCTCGTATACTTTTCTGAATTTCGGATGATTGAGATGCTCCTTCTATTCTTCTCAATGGAAAACTGCTACTCCTAAGAAGATTCCGATCTTCAAGGACAGAATGTTAGATCTACCTCTTTCCTCTTCAACTAGAATTCCAAAACTATCAATCATATCCTACTTCATTGCCTATATGCAAAGCAACTGTGCGAGAAATTCTTAAATTCAAAGGATATGCTCCCACTGCATTGTAACTAGGGATAGCGACGGGTTGGGTCAGGTCAGATTGAGTTCGGGTTGGGTCAACATCAGGGCCAAAAACCCTCAACCCGGCTCGTTTGTAGTTGGGTTTACAAAATATAAACCGATATCCGACTCATTTATTTATTTGTAATTGGGTTTCTCTCAGTAATGAATTAACTCAACATTAACACAGTTCACTCTGGAAGAACCTGTTCCACTCCGTAAAATGGAATAGTTAATTCTAAAGTTATCCCTAAGTTTCAAGATAGCTTCTGTGGCTTGTGAAGGAGCAATTGGTGAATGAAAGATCATTATTTGATTTGTTTTCATAGTTCTAATCAGAATAACATCTTTCAAATTTAAATTTGTATATTAAATTTTAGAGCAAATTGCAAAAATACTTCTAAGATTAGGGTAAATTATATTTACAACCAATAGTCTGAAAAATTTACGCTTGCCACCCTAAAGTTTATTTTTATCCAACACTTTAACTCATAACTAAACAAAATATTAGTCAAATTGTTAACCGTAACTGGAACCCAAATGCCACGATTTGATCAAAAAAAAAAAAAGAAGCAAAATGACCAAAATAATTTTAAGTGATATAATAGGCACCCAACAATAAAAATATATGCATCCTCCCCCCCACCCAAAGCACTTTTGATTTTTACATAAGATAAATGATTTTATTAAATGCTATTAATTTAAATAGGTGTAAGTGTTAGATTTTACGAACTATTAGGTGTAAGTATAATAAATATAAATCTTAGAAGGGATCTTCTAATTTATTCTCAAAATTTAAAAAAATATTTATTTTATAAATTGAGGAGCTGCTTGATTGCTAGAGTGCCCATGACCAAATACCATATGATTTTTCTGAGAACGGATAGTGGTGTCTTGCCTTATTTTAAAACTATTGATCATGATGATTTATAGTTGTGGCATTTTTAGTCATTCAAATTTTGAAGGCCTAAAAAAATATCTTATTTAAATATGTTTAAAAGATTATCCTGCATAAATCATCCAAATTATATTTGTGAAGATTGTGGTATTGGAAACCAGTATAGAGATCCTTCTACAAAAAGTAAATCGGTTAAAGCCACTGAATATCTTTGGCTTATTCATATTAATTTACGCAAGATGACTCTCACTCTCAGTGGTAGCAGATATGCTATTAATTTGTAAGGCTATAGTTTTTCCATCAACACTGTTACAGAGGAAACAAAAATGGAATTTTCATTTCAGCTGAATGTAGCATGGGTTAATCAAATGCTGGAAACATTGTACAAGACATTAATACATTTATCATGTTACAACTCAATTTGGTGAACATCTAGTGGTTCACGCCTGGGAAAAAATAAAATAAGAAATAAAAAATGGAAGGCAATGCTGAAGCTCTTGGTCTCTGTTCTTTTTTTTTTTGCTAGAGTCTCTGTTCTTTTTTCATCAGGCACTTTGATACACGATTACCAATCAAGGAAACCTGGGCCTGCCCTTGAAAGCAATTCCTTTCCAGCATCTTTACCCATTGACACCATCTCCTCGAGAGCATATGATCCCTTTCTTGACGCCTCCAATACTGAGGTTATTTTGAGAAGAAAAAAGAAGGCCCATAAGATGGTTAATCAATCACAAGGAGCAATTCTAGAGATATTTTCTTCCGTTCTTTCTCACTTGAGATATAACATGACATTACCTCGAGTTCCATCGGGGGATGCCACCAAACCTCTGAACACACAATATCCATCCTTATCGCGGTAAGCGTATCCAGCAATTGGAGTGCGGCAGGACCCATCTAGGGTTTCAAGAAATGCCCTTTCACACGCCACAGCTAATCTGGTTTCTTCATGATTCAGCGAAGCTATATAATTAGCCTGTTTACAAAGTAAATATTGATCCAGACCCAATATTATCAGGTAAGCACAACGATTGACATAATAGTATGATGATCAAGTACAAGTTATAGGGTGCATTATTCTCAAAATTTTGATACCTCCGTCCCAGAAAAGAAAAACAAAACAAAAGCAAAAAGAATGAGGAAAGAAAAGAGACATTCAGTGGCGTTATGCATATATCCTGAATTTTTATTTAGCAATCAAAAATAACTAAGTGTTGCAAGTTTCTTGCAAAAATAGTTAAAGATGAACTGCATGTCATATACGGATTAAACCAAAATAGAACAGAGCCCACTAATGAAACAAGTTCGTTGGTTTTAACCGACCCACCCCAAATCAAAGCTTTTTTTATGTCTAACCACATATTTAACATTTCAATACACATATATATGTGTATGTATATATATACAAGTGTGGGTGTCCGTATGTGCATATGCAAGGAAAGGCTAGAGGTGTCAGTAGAAGTATAGGTTTGGTTAGAAATATGACTCAACTGAGTAATGGTAAAGGTATCATAGAGAAATAATAGTTAGAATTTTTAGTTTCTGTTAGGTTTCAAGTGAATTGTGAAACAGTGTAAGATTTCAAGCAAATTCTTTTTTTTTAAGTTGTTAATCGTACATTCCATTTCTAGATACATCACAGATTTGTATAATATTAAATTATATTTCAACATGTATGGATACCAGAAAAGTCATTAAAACAATGCAACCACAATGAAGTTTGATTCCCATTCCTTTTACTCTCATAAATGAAATTAATGTTACCACATCATGCAGCACGCACCATTTTCTCATCATTGCTTCTGCAAGCAATTCCAATAGCACCTTGAGCAATTGCAGGAAGCATTTCTTCGACTGATAGTAGAGCTGTGACATTCTCAGTCATATGCAGCCGCTTAAGCCCTGCCAATGCCAACATGGTTGCTTGGACCTCCCCTTCATTTAATTTCTTTAACCGTGTCTGAACATTGCCTCTGAAGTTAACCACCTGAGATACAAAAGCAAGCAGGTTGTGAAAACCTCATAATTTTTGCAGTACATCATGGAACACTACATATCTTATTCTAAAACATGTCACAGTAGCAGACAGACAAAAGAATCTGATCCTCGTGTCATGGAAAGTGCCTACTACGATAGAAAGGTTTGTACCTAAGAATATTTAAACAAGAAATTGAACTGAAGCAAGCGGTGAGGAAACCATAAAATGAAAAAAATTGAAAAGAGTGGAATTAATTGAAATAAATTTCAGATGAAAAAATTCGGAAAGATGAATAAACATCAAACTTGTTCCCAGGATACATGGAAGCATACAAACAAAAGATTAGTGTCCCGATTTTGTAGCTCAAACATATGGCACTCTTTAAGTTGCCTAGAAAATTAATCCCAGTGATCCTTATAAAGATTACACGTCCAATTTAAAACTTTTAAGATGAATATGAAACAGGCTTTAAGTCCTTTCAGACTTTCTAGACTCCATAGATTAGAGAATCATACTTTTTCTAGAAATCAAGAAATTAATTTTGAAGTCCTAGTGATCCTTATAAAGATTACAAGTCGAAGGCTGTCTTTGCATTTCTAAAAAATTAATAAAATAACTGAAGTATTCCAAGAGCATTTTGAGGACAGCTTATCATACATATAGGTCGACCATATGTCAGCTGCCTTTTTCTGTCTGATGGATATTTTTCTATGATATACTATGCTATGGCCTCAAGCTTTATATATTCTTATCTGGCACCGAAAGGCCCCTCAAGTCCTGTGGTCGGATACAGTAATAAGACTGTAAACACATCTGAGCACCTTTTTCCCACAACAATATATGCACACTAGGGTTAGTGCCATAGGGCGAAGCAGGACATGTTCGACCTCACGTCTAACCAGCGTCAGGTCGAACGAGCCCCCTAGTTCTTGTTTGAAGACTGGAACATTAGCAACATGGATTAGGATGACTCTGTGGTACCATTAATTCCTCTATCCAAGGCAATAAATATTCCGTAATTCAATCTCAAGATCCCATGTCACATTACAAAATTTAGTATGAACCATTGTGTGGCATTTAAAGTACAAGGTATTAAGAGAAAAGGGAAAAGGAGCAAGATGCTATCTGTGTTACATGGACTCAGGTTCTTGTGTTGGCTGTGTGTGCATGTCTGAGCATCAGATCCTCTCAACATCTAGGAATTTCTTCTTACAGAACCATGTTTGAATTTCATCCCAATTCCCAGATTTAAGTGTCCAGAAGGGGTACAGTAGGCTAAACCAAAGAGTATGGAAAATATAGGGAGCAATAGAGCTGTAACAGGTTAGGCTTGGGCCTTGCCCGAAATGGTTTGGATATTTGTAGGCCCTGTAATTACATGTCAAGTCCAGGCCCAGAATGACCTGCAATCAAAGGAAAAATGCTACTTGAACCCTAATATGGGACAATTAGCTGCTTACAGAGCTGACATGGCAACATGAGGTGACAGCTCTTCGTGGAAAAGAAACTCCACTCCAACTCTCTCTTAAAACAGACCCCTTTTTAAAGCAGACCCTTTCCTTTCTTCCCTTGTCCCTTCTCTCGTCTGATTAAAAGGAAATAAATTTCTCCCAACTGCTTGAAAAAATGAACTATTGACTGAGCTCCTTTTTAACAGCCCTCTGTAAAGCCGCATGGTGAAAGCTCCCTTCTGTTTTAGAAACTCTCTCTACCCATCAAGAAGGTACCCCAATGATAAATGTACAAGATCCATTTTCATGCCACAGACCTCTCCTTACTCTCATTAAAGATCCTTATTTTGGTTTGTTAGGGATCCACATCTTTGCATTTAGCCCTAAATAAAGCCCATCATATTCAAAGAAAAGAAATATATAATTAAGGATTAGGAACAAACATATCCTTTGGCTTGCTCGGATTGCAGTCTAGTGGATTGAGCAAGACTACAATGATAAAATTTCAATGGCCAAAGTTTTGTGTACTTTTCTAGCCAGATCAAAAGTAAACATACAGCTGATAAGAATAGGCTGAGCAGAAAATTGTTAAAGCTACAGTTGGTTCAGGTTGTCAGGATCTTTTACTAGATAACTGACAATAATTGTTAATGATACACTTTATCTGCACCCTTCCCCTCAAATCCCATGTTTCCATGGTAAATAGCAGTCCATAGGCACATTCATTGCACATGTCAAGATCCAGTTAAGAATAAATAAAACCCAACTAAGGAATTGGAATACATTATGACACAAGAAAATAAAATGTAATTAGATATGCAAAACTTGCCCAACTGGACAGAATATGGTCTCTTGATCATGACTATGGCCATCAAAAGTAGCAAAGGAGATGGTGATATGGTATATCCATCTGTCAAGAAAAAGGTCTGAACTGCTTGTGTTTTGGCAGTCATTCCATTTTTATCGGAATGTATTCTGGAACTTTTGTGTCAAAGGATTCCAAAGCAAGAGTTTGAAAAAGATCCATGAAGTAAGAAAATGGGATCTTGATTACAACAAATTACTAGAATATAATAAACTAACATTAGTGTCATTGAATGTTTCCGTGCCAAAGCAGCAAAAAAGATAGTTTACCAACTGGAGTTACATAGCAGCTTTAACATGTCACAACAAGTAAATAATTGAAAGCAGGAGCTGGGGATGGATGGTCATGTTCTGTTTGCAAACACGGTAGAGTTAATACACATGATTCAACTGTTTTGCTCTTAACAAGAAGCACTTCCACAAAAAGAAATGCATCTTGAAGACAAGTCTTAAGAACTTTAATCTGATTTACAAGCGCAAGGAAACACTTCCATTTAGGAGTTTTGCATTGAATTCATTGGCTAATCCAGATCAAAACATGATGTAATATGCGATTCATATCACAACCATTGGCAAGACACAATGTTTGTGATTTGTGCTAACCAAAAACAAAATGTACAGCGATACACAATATTACATGCAAATGCAATTTGGCAAGTATTTTAGTGCATGCATTTATCCTACCTTTTTTTTTTTGTTGGGGGGCGGGAGGGGGGTTAGTTTGAATATTGTCTTTGTTATTTATTCTAAACCTCTACAATATACTGTAGTTTATTCCAATCATTTATTTTGTTTTCTCCATAATGATGACACTTCATATTATTCAATTTGTTCTATCTTTATAAATGAAAATTTTATATATCTAAGAAAATTTAGCAATAAGTAGCACATATCCCTAGCATGGCCTGGATGGTCATGTTCTGTTTGCAAACACGGTAGAGTTAATACACATGATTCCACACTGTTTTGCTCTTAACAAGAAGCACTTCCACAATAAGAAATGCATCTTGAAGACAAGTCTAAAGAACTTTAATCTGATTTACAAGCGCAAGGAAACACTTCCATGTAGGAGTTTTGCATTGAATTAATTGGCTAATCCAGATCAAAACATGATGTAATATGCAATTCATATCACAACCATTGGCATGACACAATGTTTGTGATTTGTACTAACAAAAAACAAAATGTACAGCGATACACAATATTACATGCAAATGCAAATTGGCAAGTATTTTAGTGCATGCATTTATCCTACCTTTTTTTTTTTTTTTTTT
>JAOXJJ010001322.1:0-12629 GCA_025769935.1 Phoenix roebelenii
TCACCTAGGATAGTTGACTTTTTGTTTTTCTCACACCCATTTGTTTGAACTGACTTTAGCGGTCTCTGATAGCTGGAATTGTAATTTTCCCAGCTTCCTATGATGATATTTCCAAGTTAATGAGGTGTAGATAGCTTCAAGTCCCTGTTTTACAGGGAGAACCTACTTGGAGCTGCTACATTCAAATGACATCAGTGGACTTTTCTGAGGCATTGTTTCTTTTGATCATGATGTTGTCTTAATTTGTATGATTTATAGTGATTAACAAAGTACGTTCGGGCTGTTTCTAAGCTCTTATTTCTTTTATGTATTTAATGTACGGTTTTTTAATGAAAAATATTGAGTGATTTCAAGTGGACGTGATGGTAGAAGCATTAGCCTTTTTTGCTTTTTAAACACTCACTTTGAAGTGTATATCTTGTACATAAGTATTTGGTTGTTGAATGGTAAGCCTTTTTTGTGAAACACAAAACTTTTAGCTTTTTGCCAGTGCCAATGATGATTTGTCTGCAAAATGGATGTGTTGTGGAACCAAGTCCTTGCTTGCAGGGAGAACCTACTTGGGGAAGCAGCAGTTAACATGACATCAACAGATATTTCTGAGGCATAGAGAATTATATCTTCACCCTTTGAATTTTCTTTGACTTTTCGTTCACTGTTAAGAAATTTTTGGTGATGCTACTTGCAAGCTTTGTCTGTAATTCTTATGTACACTATCTATACAACACACTACATGGCATAGGGTACATCTTCAGAATGGAAGGCGAATATACTTTGTGCATAAAACAATCTGCAGCTCTACCTTTCCTCCTAAGGTAAAGGCCAACTTACCCTGAACTAAATCCCCAACTCAAGTTTTAGCTCGGTCTGCATGTAATGAATGTAATTTCAAACGACAACTAGGTAAAAAATGGAAAAAATATTATAGCAATTAAATTATGTTATCTCCTTTCCCTATTCTCTTTTGTGGCCTAAGCCCTTTTACAATATTACGTCACCTGATTTATTTGTACCTACATGTGTATGTATCTGAGTTTAACTATCCTCTTGCTACACTGCACAATTGGCATGTAGGAACTGATGAACTCAGAAATGGAGTGTGGTCATCAGCTTCGTCTCTTATCATATGAGATTAGGGCTGAATAACAGAAGAACATTTTATATTTGTATATGTTCTTGCATGTTATAAGCCGCTGTGTAGTCATCCTTCCTCTTTATTCTGTGGAATACTGAAGTACTCTTTTCCATTCTTTAAGAGACTTGAGAAGTTAGAATGTTCTGCAAGTAACATGCTGACATCAATTATTGGCTCTATGGGGCATCATAATTCAGCTCTTTACAATGTTACAATCTAAGTATTTTGGTTGAGATGCAATGGAAATAACCATGCAAGTATTGTTGAAAATTACAGGTGCTATCCTTTCCCAATCAGCTTGCTACAGTTGCAAGACATATGAGGATTGTATATGTGCATCTTATCATGATTGAACCCAAGTAAAAGCTTAGGCTACATGTTCCACAGCATTCTGTCTTTTACTGATATGTAACGTTTTAAATTATTTTAAACTGAATATCTTCAAATAATTGGGATTTTGCTGCTCCCTATGTAAAATTTATTTACAATAATTAGTGGTGCTACCAAGATAAGGTTTTGAAACAACAATATTTGATAATTAATCTTTTTGCTTCTTGAGTTACAAAAATATAGCAATTGTTCTTACTTGTATTTTGCGTTTAACTAATCATAGGACATGTTTCTTCAATTTGGCTATAGTTGATATTTGGCTATGGTCTATATTGTTCCCATGTCTAAGTAAATCTTTTCATTGTGAGGTTATCATTGGACTAACAATTATATTTTCTTTTTTTTGCTCTTATTTTCACTCTATTTGTTTTTGAGGAAATATTTGTACTTTTATATTGATTTATTAGTTTGTATCCTTTAATATCTCTAATTACTTTTTGGTTGCGTATTGCTATGCAACTTTTTGGTCCCCTATGATTTGGACTTCACACCTAAGTTCAACCAGTTTGATCTGAGATTATGGCTGATATGCCACCCTAACAATAATGAATATTTTTCAGCTGTTAATTTATGTCTCCAGAAAATCAATGGTAACTTAACATATTCAATTTTACCATCGAATCAGAATGAGGTTGCATAGTGTAATTACTGTAGAAAGAGCTTTATAAAGATTTTAAGTAGGTGATAGATATGTCTTTACCCTGATGCTGATCATCAGAAAGATTGACAACATACGGACCTGGTATTTTGGATTGGGCTTTCAATGTCAGGATGGAAACGGCACAAAGTCTTGTACTGCAGCAAAGTTTTGAATTATCAAGGACCATAGTTTCATAGTTTCACCGTTTGGGCAGATTTTACTTTGTAGATAGAGATGGTACTTTCAAGTTCATGTCTATGCTGCTGTCAACTTTGTTAGTGGCGTGGGCAGGAAATCATCAGGTGAAGTCCCTGCAAGAACGACTCTTTCAAAGATGTCTTGAATGATGGATCCAGTCCAGTGGCTGTCCTTGTGAACTGAAATGAATTGTGATCCAAAGGGAGTTGGTAAACGCCATGGATGCTTGTTTCTGAGTGGAGCTTTTGCACTCCTCATCCAGCATAATCGGCACCATGGTAAGTGATTGCATGAGGTGGTCATTCACCTTTGAATATCTCTGACATTTCTCATCGTCTGTACTCCCACGATACTAGAAGGAGACTGGTATTGATTCTTGCAGCCCTGACAGCATGCAATCTAGCTGCATAGCTGCCCTTCAAAGGTGCCTTCCCCTGGGTATCAGGCCCTGAGAGCGAAACTTTTATTTGATTAGTTTAAAATTCAACACATTTCCTTTTGTTGTGTTGCCTATGGTAATTTGAATTTGATTAGTTTGCCATCAAGGCGACGTGATCTTCTATTGATGTTGTGAATCCGCTGGGCTGAACTGACCCCCATTTTGGTGGCTAGGTCCACGGTTGGCGCATTGACTTGTAACATCGTTAATTAAGTACATAAACATCTAAAAGTAATAGAAATGAAATTAATAAATATAAAAACAGACCCTATAATTAATTTTAATGTCGATATATAATAAAAAGGGGCTTACTTCATTTTTTCTTTTTTAACTTGGCATGTTTATTTGATGATATCGCAATTATATAATTATAAAGGTTAAGCTGAATTTATCTAATTTATTTCAGTTAATTATATAATCTTGATCAAACTTTTTTTTTAACAAAGTTGTACAATGCATATTTGTTTAGAAACATTTGATTTTAAAATTATAAGTTACAAAAGTATTGATAATTAATTTATTTGTTATACCGAACATATAAAAGTTTTAGTTATTAAAATAATAACGCGTGAAAATTGGATTAAGGTTTTTACTACCTTTCTATTGTAATAAAAATTGATCAAAAATACTCGGTATAAAATACAGTTATTAATTTTGACGTGACCCTACCTAAAAATGGTAGTAGTGGGTTCAGTTTGTCGGCTGTGACCTACCAAAGGTTTTAAAATATTGCTTGATATTAATTTCGTTAATTTAACTGGAAAAAATATTGTTATTTTCAAAGATTTCATGCTTACTCTTCCGTCAACATGTTCATTTGGAATCCATGCTAAGAAGGACCATCGCTTAGGCAGCATTTGGATACCGGAAAAAGAAAAAAAAAAGAGGAGGGAATAAGAAAAGCTAGTCAAGTGCCGTAGAAGGATTGGATCCTAGGATAAGTCTCTTTTAGTATTTGATTACAGGAATAAATGGGAGAGGTTACAGGAAGGGAATAGAAGGTATTTAATGCACTTTGAATTTCATGATGATTTATTATTTATCACAAAAATGATAATGCTTTTGTACACTTAAAAATATATGGAAAAATAAAGTAATAACATGGTAATCAGCTAACGATGTCGAAGGGAGTGTATCTATCCCATCTTTCTCCATGAATAAGGTTATGTTCTAAATAAAAAAGATTGAGGCTGTAAATGGGTCAGGTTGACCCATATCCTGATCCGACTCGCTTAGATCCGATCTAATCCATTTTAAAAGCTATGTGAGGCTAAATCGGGTTCTAAAAGTGGACCCATTTTATTTTTGGGACTGAGTTTAGGTTTTTTAAATTTTATCTCGACCCAATTCGATTTTTTTGAAATTTGAACAATTTTGGATTTTCAAGTCTACGATCCGATCTAATCCGAATGCGGTAAACCATTTGTGCCTACGATGCATCACATGTTTAAGTAGTTGTTCACGAATATCCTGAAATAAAGGTTTACAAAAGCATTAGATGTTTGTTGCACTGGTTTAGTGTTCTGTTAGATGCATTTTTAATGCAGAAATAGTATCACTATCCTGCTACTTTCTAGTTTACCGGATTTTTTGAATTCAAATTGCTGCTTTGCTCCTAGTAAAGAGGAGGCCAGCCAATCCAGTAAGCGAAAGGAATTGGAAAACTCATGTAGTTCTATTTTGGAAGTTTTATTGTCATCTTTAGACCTTAATTACATTTTCAACAATTATTTTAGATCCATGTTTTTTGTTTTCAGAAAAGCTTTTAGATCCATATTGAAAACACCCTATGCATTTGGTTTTGAAATATGTACTCGTTCAATGTATTTTACTGTCCATAAATTTTTCGACTTTGAGTTATATCAGACAATCAGGTATTGTTAAGCACTATTTATAGACTATCAACTTATGTGGAAAGGCCCGATTACCATTTACCAATACTTGGATAAATCGTTCGAGTGTAATATCTATGAATCAGGTTCAAATGTTGCTTCTGAAGTTGATACAAGTCCTTGAGAGCTGTGCAGCATTGATGAACACCGACAATAGTAGGCCCAAAACCATTTGGAATTCTACGAGTGTACCTTGACGACCAACGTAAGGGGTCATGTCTGAATAACTTATGAACAAGATAGGAGAGCTACCCAACATTTAAGACTAGAATGTCATTTATTTGTATGATTAAATTTGAGAAAGTGTATACTGGTTAAATAAGAACTCACAACTACGGCAAAGAGAAAGATGATTGGGACTAGATCTGAACCAGACCTGACCTGGACCATTTCGACCCAAATTTTTTAGATTGGGATTCAGTTATACATGGGTCTAACTCGATCCAAATAACCTGTTAAGTTAAAAATTGTAGCCATGGATCAAATACAAGATCAGGTCTGGGTCTGGGTCCAATATTAGAGTCTGAATAAGAGACTGGGCTGGGTTGAGTTGCTAATGACTCGGTTTAACCCGGCCCATTTGCATCGAAGGAAGATATCCCCCGTGGTGATGCAAGGAGGTAATTGGACTATCCCGCTGGTAAAAGATGATTTGGCAAGGAAAGAATCAGAAATATCTCGGCTTATGTCCCATCCAAACGCGGTCTTGCAATTCTCCGCGAGCCCAACCGATCGACCACGCCCCTTTTATCTCCTCGCCGCTCTGAAAAATCCCGAGTTCCAAACAGCTTCTTTCTATCCAACTGCAGGAAATGGAGCTCGTCGTTAACTCCGCTCTTCACCTCCTCCCCTCTCGCTCTCGTCCTTCGCTTCTCTCCTCTTCTTCTACGGAGATGCCGTCGTCCAAGAATCTCATGCCCGCATCCTCTCCGAAGCTCGCCTCTTCCCGCCATTCCTTCCCGCGCGTCTCCTCCTCTCCCTCGCAAAATTCGAGGCCGTTCGTTGTCTCTGCCAACGCCGTCGCGGTCCAGCACGCGGAGAGGGATCGGTTTCCGGCCGACGTCCGGGTCACGGAGACGAAAGAGCCTCGCTCCAGTGTTAGCTCCTGTTTTCTCCCTCTCTTCCGTCCTCTATTTCTTTTAAAAGGATTTTAATGTCCACTGCTAATTGGTCTGTATTAGAATTTAATTGCGTGTCATATTAAGACAGGTGGACGGATTAATGTTGCATTATGACTTGCCTTAAGGTGCCCTTTCGTGTTAATTGGTTAGAGTTTTAGCTTTTATGCCTTGAATTCTCTTTCCAGCCTGAACTTATTTCACTCGGAAGTTGGATTCATGTAATCTTAAGACGTTTGTCATGGATTTTTAGGCATATTGATGGTGAACTGATCGTAAGGAATTTCGGAAATTTTAGAACAAGAATCCTGCCACATGATCAGTACCGCAAGAAAAGACAAACATGTCTACTAGACAAAGCAGGATATATATATTGTTGCTGGAAAGTGGACCTGGGGGTGACCGCTCGGCTGAGAAGGAGGAGCTCCGGTCGTGGGACGGCGCGGTGGGAGACAATCCGTCGGTGAGCGGCGTCCGCCCTCCGGGGGACCTGCAAAAAAGCCGGTGGCCGGCATTTTCGGCATCGGCCCTCCGATGCTTAAGTCAGAGGGGGCTAAGGAGAAGAATAGACAGGAGATTGATCCTGAAAATTAGCAGGAAGAGGAAGAAGAGGCTCCTTTCCCCGGGTGGAAAGTTTCCTTTTTATAGGTAGATACAGAGTTACCTGAGATGTGACTGGGTGAGTTACCATCATGATTCCGCATGATCGTTAGCATTAATGAGTTGCCATGTATGGCCTGAGATTTGGAGTAGGTCGGAGGTCTGCAGAGGCCATGCGCATTAATTGTTGAGTAAGCTAGAAGTCTGCAAAGGCCATGCGCATTAATTGTTGACAGTCGTCCAGGGCATGGTCCCTGATACGTCGTAGCATGGTCCCTGATACATTGTAGCATGGTCGGTGGGTGGAGCGTGACGTGGCGAGGTCATCGCGGGGCATTCAGGAACCTTAACGTGTAAACGGTCAGATCGGCCCTTAGAGGTTGGCTCAGCGTTTTAAAGTTGGGGATACCGGAGTCGGGTGCTTCCAGGTCGGACGTCTTCAGATCGGGCGCCTTCAGGTCGGACGCTTCGGTCACGTGTCTGCGACGCGTTCAGATACTTTGGGGCAATCCGTTTTTTTTCCAACACTACCCTCCGACTTTCAAGTCCGAGCCGCTTACGAGCTTGGGCAGAGGAAGTAGTTGCATTTACTGCGTTACTAGGGGCCGAGGAGCTTTAAATTATTCCGGCGTCTCACGCGCTTCGAGGGCACTCTAATGAGAGGAGACGAGGTGACGCCCTCTCGTCTTTCGAGGCTGTCTTGCGTCATGGGCTCATGATAGGGCTCCGAGATTCGATGGGACGCTGCCTCGATTCCGTATACGAGACGTCGATCCAAATTAAATGGGTTGCTTCGATTCCTGGGGCTGACACGTGGCGGGATCTGAGCGGAGGGCGGGATCTGAACCTGTCGATCTAGGCCGTCGGGAGGTCTATATAAACCCCCTGAGTTAGCCCTAGAAAGGTCTCGTTTGGCCATTATTATTTCTTCCCTCTTTCTCTTGTTTCCTTCCTTCCACAGTCGCGACCGAGGCTTCCTGGCGGTGCGTTAAGGCGATTTCCGGCGACCCCGCAATAGGTTATTTTCCCACATTAGCTCGGGGGACCTTTCTTTTTTTCCTTCTTTCCTTCTATTTTTGTTTTCTCCTTCGTTCTCCCTTCGTTCCTTGTCTTTTTCTTCGTTTTTCCTTTTACGAGATGGGTCGTGGTCCCGGTGAGGTCGGGTCTACCCTGATCGAGGAGGAACTAGAGTTGGTTCGTTTCCGAATTTTCTTCTGGCCCGGGTTTCGTCTCGAGCTCGCGGGGCCGGAGGATCGGGTAACGAGACCTTCTCCAAGTCAGATCGGAGTGTACGTCGAGACACTTTGGGCCGGCCTGCGGTTCCCTCTTTACGAGTTCGTGAACGAGTTGCTGGTGGAGTATCGGCTCGTCCCAGCACAACTCGCTCCGAACTCGTGGAGGACCATCGTCGAGTTTGTATCTCTCTGCCTTGCGCACGGGATATCGACCCTGGTGAGTGTTTTCCGCCGGTGCTTCTTATTGAAGTCGAATCTGGCGGACGGGGAATGGCTTTACTTCGCCTTTCGGGACGGTATGTCGCTCTTCCGAGGTGCCCCTTCCTCTATTCATGAGTGGAAGAAAAAAATTTTCTTCCTTTCCTCCGAGCTCTTGTGGGGATTTTACCCGAGATGGGGACATCCCCGGCTGAAGGCCCTCAACCGGCTCACCGAGCTCTCGGTGGACGAGCAGAGGGCGTTTGATGCTTTACGCAGCCTCAGGGGCGACATCCTTCTGATCGGCCTCCTAAGCGAGGAGGCCTTGGTGAACGTCGGCTTGAGCTCGACGCGCCCCGAGGGTAAGAGCAGTCGCACTGCTCCTTCATTTTGCTGTTTTTTGTTTTATTTGCTTCTTTCCTTCTTTTCTCAGCGCTGATCTAATACTTAGAAATTTTTTCTTCTTTTCAGACATTTCTAATATAGTGACTAGCAGCACCGTGCTCTTCGCCCGACTGAAGAGGAGGGTGGCTGAAGCTAGCGGAGCTCTTCCCGAGCCCAGGAAGAAGGCCGAGTCGGCCTCCACTTCTGCCCCTGCCGAGGCGAGGGGCTCTGGGGCCAGACCTTCTGGGTCCGTCCGTGTAGAGGCCCCGGCTACCGAGCAGGCGAGCTCGGGTTCCAAGTGGATGGCGGGCTCGGCGCCCCCTGCCTGCCCCGCCCCCATTTCTCAGCGGCTGGGTCGGCCGGTCGTCCGTCAGCAACGCTCGGGCCCCCAGCCGAGCAGGGGCCCCGAAGTTCCGAGCTCGGGTAGGCCGAGCTCGTCGGGAGCTGGGGATCGCTCCGGGAGGGGGACCAATGACCCGGAGTCCCCAATTTGTGAGGGCAGCTCGGCCCTCCGAGATAGTGACGTCGCGCGCGAAGTATTTCGCCGCGCGTTGCTCCCGGCCGACCGGGCCGAGTTCGAGGCTGTCGAGCTCAGCCACTTGGTCGACCAGGCTTACTGCAACGCTGTTCGGGTAAGTGACCTTTTCGTTTTTATTTCAGTTGCTAACTTTTGCTTTGCCTTTACTTATCGTTGTTTTTCCTGCAGCACCTCCACGAGATCGACACTCTGGTATTCATAGCCTCTAAATGCCAGAATGAAGCTCGGAGGTTCCACAAACAGTTGGAGGCGGCGGAGAAGAGGCTCGCCGACTCCGAGGCCGCGCGAGCGGAAGCCATCGCGTGGATGGAGGCTGCTGAGGCCGAGCGGCGATCGGCCATCTATGAGCTCGACAAGGAGAGGGCTGCGCATACTCTGGCGAGGTCGGAGTTGCGCGCCTTCGAGGCGCATTTGGCCGAGGCCCGCGCCGAGTTCGCCGGCCACAAGTATAAGGGCGGAGTCCTCCGCCTAAAGGTCGAGCAACTTGAAGCCCGAGAGAAGAGGGTGCTCGAGCAGGCCCAGAACGCGGTGGAACTCTTCAAAGAATTGGAGAAGTTCCGCGACATGTTGGAGGAGGAGACCGTGGACGGATTCCTCCGATGCTTCGAGAACTTTCGGAGGCAGATGCAGCGGTTCTGCCCCCAGCTTGACCTTTCTGGCATTCGGCCAAGGATGAGGGTCAGTGCGGAGAGCGAGCTTGACGTTCCTGCGATCCTCAAGGCCAAGGAGGAGGACGCCGAGGCTGAAGTCGGTGCTGCCGAGCAGGCGGCTCAAGAGACTCCTCCCGAAGAAGTTGCCGGGGGGTTTCCGAGGCTACTGGCGGAGTCCCATCCGAGACCGTCGCGGAAGGTCCCGAGCTAACTCCCGCTGAGGACCCTCACGTGATCGTCGTGGACGACTCCGAGGTCGGCACCGGTGGAGCTGCAGCCCCTTAGGACTTAGCCTCTTTTTTTGTTCTCTTTTTTTTTGTAAACGAGTTCGGCCTTTGAGTACGGCCGAACCTCAATCTTGTACTCGGCTTTTAGGCCTTTATTAATGAAAAATTTTCCTTTTCTAAATTCATGCTTGTCTCTTTTCTCGCGTAGTGGATAAACTTTTATCTTAACTGTTTGAGTTGAATTCCCCTTTGGCGAATTTTTTCAAGTCTTTAAGCTCGGCTAAATCTATAGACTTAGGTTCCGGTAGTATTCGCTAAGTTGTTAGGCCTAGCTCTGATAAGGATCGCGTTAAAGCTCCGGGTTTTGACTTTAGGAAAATTCACTAAGTCTTCGAGCTCGGATTCTGAAGAGGTCTCGTTAGGCCCCCAGGTTTGTCTTCTGGAAGAACTTAGCCAAGCCTTTGGGCTCGGCTTTCAGATCGCCGAAGCATTGAGCTCGGACTCCAAAGGAGCTCCGTTAGGCCTTTAGGTCTATCTTCCGGAGGAATTTTGCCAAGTCCTTGGGCTCGACTTCCGGATTGCCGAAGCTTTAAGCTCGGACTCCGAAGAGATCCCACTAGGCGTTTAAGTTTTCCATCTGGAAAATTTGGCCAAGTCCTTGGGCTCGGCTTCCAAGACAAGCTTGTCAAATCTTTAGGGTTGGACTCCGAAGAGATCGTAGATCGAGGTCGGGCTACTGTTGGGGCCTTCGTGCCTTTTGATCTCGAACTCGATCGGAATACCAATAAGTAGAACCGGAACTTACGGTGAGTGACTTGGCACTTCCGAGCTCGGCCAGAGTATCATTGAGCGGAACTTGAGGTCGTCGCTACAGGTCATCGTCGGCTTGAATCGACGTTTGGACTCGACTGAGCCCTCATTCAGAGGGGCCCGAAACGAGTGAAGATTGACCTGGAGATTAGTGGTGTGGAGAGTACGCACGGGGTCGAGGGGACCTCGACTTATGGTTGATTCAGGAGAACATCCCGACCTTGGTCGGGGGAGGTCCCGAGCTCGGTCGGAATTTTGTCGATCGTCTAGTAATATAAACAAGTAGATGCAATGATGTAGGTGTTGGGTGGAATGTACCTCTCGCACCGTCGGAGCCAGACACCCCATGCTGAGGTAAGCGACCCCGCTCTGCAGTCGGCTTTTAGGGACGTCCTTTGGCCTGTAGTCCGCTTTGGGTGCGTCTGCACATTGGGGGGTATTGTTGCCATCGGGGGTCCGCGTAGGTACTACCCCGTTGTTTTTGTCGGGCGCCACGGAGGACCACGTAGGTACTACTCCGTTGTCGTTGTCGGGCGCCACGGGGGGGCGTGTAGGTACTACCCCGTTGTCGTTGTCGGGCACCACGGAGGTCTGCGTAGATACTATCCCGTCGTCTTTGTCGGACGCCATGGGGGGCCGCGTAGGTACTACCCATCGTCTTCGTCGGGCGCCGCGGGGGGCCGCGTAGGTACTACCCCGTTGTCGTTATCGGACGCCACGGGGGGCCGCGTAGGTACTACCCCGTTGTCTTTCCAAGGTTGAGGGAGCTTGGGCTCACTGTCGACTCAGCGGGGCATCCCGACCTTAGTCGAGGGATCGAGCACGAGGCCGAGGAAGCTTGGGCTCGCTGTCGACCTGATGACGCTTCCCAAGGTCGAGGGAGCTTGAGCTCGCTGTCGACTCAGCGGGGCATTTCGACCTTAGTCGAGAAATCGAGCACGAGGTCGAGGGAGCTTGGGCTCGCTGTCGATCTGGTGACGCTTCCCGAGGTCGAGGGAGCTTGGGCTTGCTGTCGACTCAGCGGGGCATCCTGAACTTGGTCGGGGTCTTTGAGGGAGATCGAGACTGAGCTCAACGTCGGCGTGGCGAGGTGTTCCAGACTTGGCCGGAGCATCCGAACTTGGTCGGGCATCCGAGCTTGGTCGGGTTTTCTGAGGATCACAAGTGTCCCAATGTTAGGAGGAGCACGGAATAATTAAAGGGGAACTGCGAATGAATTAACATGAGAAGGGGACGAGAATCGCGTTCCTAATCGTCGAGGACCCCTTAGGGCTCTACTGGTAATACATCCGAAGATTTTCGGAATTCCAGCTTCGTGGAATGAGGGTCCCTTCGAGAGACTCCAGCCTGTATGCTTCGGGCCGCTGAATTCGCGCGATCCGGTAGGATCCTTCCCAGTTCGGGGCTAGCTTCCCCTGCTCAGTAGGTTGAGAAGCTTCAGTTCTTCTAAGGACGAGGTCTCCCACTTTGAAAAACTTGGCCTTTACTTTGGAATTGTAGTATTGTGCCGTCTTCTATTGGTATCTCACCATGCGGACTCGGGCGGCTCCTTGCCTCTTCAACGAGGTCCAAATTGTTCCTGAGCTGAGAGGAGTTGGAGTCGACATCGTAGTGCTCTACTTTTGGTGAGGGGAGTCCGATTTTCAAGGGGATGACAGCATCTGTTCCATACGCCAGATTGAAGGGAGTCTCGCCGGTGGATAGCCGGAACGTAGTCCGATAAGCCCAGAGAACATTGTATAGGTCCTCGACCCACTGCCCCTTAGATCGGTCGAGCCTGGCCTTGAGCCCCTGCAAAATGGTGCGATTCATCACCTCGGTTTCTCCATTTGTCTGTGGATGGGCAACCGAGGTGAAACGGTGGTCGATGCCGAGCTCGGAGCAGAATTTCCTGAAACGGACGTTATCAAACTGGCGGCCATTGTCAGCTATAAGGATGCGGGGGAGCCCAAATCTACAGATTATTGACTTTCAGACAAAATTCCGCATCTTTTGCTCGGTAATCCGGGCCACCGGTTCGGCTTCGACCCATTTGGTGAAATAATTGATGGAGACCACCAGGAATTTTCTGTCCAGAGGCCAGGGGGAATGGTCCCAGGATGTCAATCCCCCATTGGGCAAATGGCCAGGGGGCAACGATCGAGGTCAGCGGAGCCGAAGGTCGGCGTTGGATGT
>JAOXJJ010001323.1:0-12629 GCA_025769935.1 Phoenix roebelenii
TCGGAGGGCCGGCGCCGGCAAGCCCGGCCACCGGCTTCTTTGCAGGTCTCCCGGAGGACGCCGCCCGCCGACGGATCACTGCCCATCAACTCACACCGGAGCTCCTCCTCCTCGGCCGAGTGATCACCCCCAAGTCCAATTTCCAGCAACAGTATGCATAGCAATTCCTTACATTAATTGGCTACCGTACCACTGTTCACCTTAGTTTCACTTTGAATCATACCGTATGATAAGCAAAGATCTATCAAGTTGTTTGTTTTTAGACCCACCCTTCTGCTTCTGTATGATCTAGCAGGCCCAGCAGATAAGCTGAAGTCCTTGTTTTTGGAGGCTTCTCTCCAACTGCATTAGTAGCTTTCATTCTGGCAGAGTCTTGGAACAAGCGACTGCCCATCTACGGTGTTCCCAACTTCATTCTTTCACAAGCTTAGACAATGGTGTTCTCAAATTTCATTATTGTAACAGCAAAATTCTCTGAATTCCTTCAGGCATTCCAAAGATTTTTCTAATGCAAATTAGTACTCGAAAACATGAGATCATGTTTGTCTATGTAACAAAAATGTGATAGAGAAAACATGTATGTCTATGATCTATTGAAAAAGTTCTTTTGATGCATCTATCAATGTGACCATATGAAAACCGTTAGACCCGATAATTGGGCTGTTATTCATTTGATGATGATGCTATTTTTATGATGGATTCTGTGCCTAGCGATGCCAAATTCGGCAGGTTAGGCCAGGTTAAATGTAGTCTCGAACTTACTCCAAGTTACTATAATCCATGCTTAATCCAGCCCATACATTTTGTCGCCCAAGATCGGCATGGTGAATGAAAAGTGAACTCAGGACATCAATCCTGGTTAACTTTGAGACTCCTTGTTTTATTAACCGATCGAAGATACATAATCATCGATATCTATTGGATGCCTAATCAAGATAATTTTGCAAGCTTTTCTTATAGATAATAGATATAAAAGACTAAAAAAAATCTTAACCTCAGGAAGGGCTTGGAGTGTTCTCTTCTCTTCTTCAATATCATAGCCACTTCCCCTCCCTTCTTATCATGTAAATCCAAGAGGTGTCCCTTGTACTCTTGAAAGAAAAAAGCCTTCATATTTGTATCTCATCAATATTTGTTGAAGATTACAACACTTTAAGAATCATGGGACCCCTGGGTGTCATGGCCTTCTTGCATTTGCCATGGCCGAGCAAGCATCATAACTCTGCAAATTCTGCATTTTGGAGGAATAGTACCGATTTTGGACGGACAAGATGACTTGCCATCTGGCCCTTTTTATAGGATTCAAATGTGTAAGCAGAGTGGGTGAAGATGGAATGCATTAGTGGACTATATCCTTCAACTCCCATGTTACAAATGAAAGAGTAAAATTAGGATGACTAACACCTAAATTCTAATTTTAAAATTCGAATTAAATGGAAGTGTGGCATCTCAATTTGAATTTTAAAATTTGAATTGTATGGGAGTATAGCCAAAAAGGTTAGCCATGCACATGTCCATATCGTGCATTGCATAGCCAACCAAATTGCACGAGAGCCTGCATGTATGGTCATTAGTCGAAAACTTATAAAGCCCAAAATCCCAATAGACTTTGAATTATTGGGCTTCATTAAGTCCTATCATAGAAAGAGATTTCACAATATTGGCGGTATCTTCATCTCAACCATATATCAAGCCATGTATTAAGGATCCATGATTCTAGAAATTTTAAATTTTGAATTTCGAATTTTTAAATTCTAAATTTTAAATTTCGAATAGCATAAATTTATGATTGATCATTTGTTATTTTTTCTTTGTTTGGATCGTCCTAGTTGTAATCTTTTGTACATTCTCAACTACAAACATACATGATGACTACCTCATGAGG
Source organism: Phoenix roebelenii (assembly GCA_025769935.1). Lineage (NCBI taxonomy): Eukaryota > Viridiplantae > Streptophyta > Magnoliopsida > Arecales > Arecaceae > Phoenix > Phoenix roebelenii. The sequence goes on from JAOXJJ010001323.1 coordinate 1,886, forward strand.
TAGGTAGAAAAGTTCTCCATAATATTTTTTTCTATATATTCTTCTCTCCTACACATTTGTTTGGAGCGAAAGCTGTGGCACTTCTTGCCAACATGCCCGTTGAATACTAAAGTCTGAATTTCACAATACCAAGTGATTGCAACGTGCAGCCTTGAAGATATTACAAAGAGGATGAGATTAAGAAAATCAAGAGGTCTTCGATGAGCTTTGTGTGTCGCCTTCTGTATAATTTCTTGGTATCCATTGCTACTTTGGGCAGAAATCTACCCTTTACCATGCTGAAGATCTTAGCATCAGAGTTGTGCAATGTCAAAGGCATACATTATTAGATAAAAAACAATTTTTTAGCCAAGCATGTGGTTGGATGACCATCATCGTCCTTGAGATTATCCTTTCTTCCCTGACTTTGTTTGAATAATAATTGCAATATATCATACGGGTCATTTTACTACAATAAAAAAGGTCTATAGTAGCGGTCAAATGGTGGCAAAAAACATAGAAAACTATTGGCAAATGGGAAACCACGGCAACTAGTAGCACTGCTAAACGTTATGACCGCGGTTTAGGCAAATGTTGTCGTATTTATCTGTAGCTATGTAGTTTCATGTTATATTTGTCAATTTTAGGTGGAACCTTGCTTTTAAGTACGGCTCGCCCCATAATGCCACTCTTCACCGGCTGATGGAAAATAGAGATGCTCCAAGCTGAAAGGTAATTAGTTCTTAATCAAAACCTTATGTGCAAAGAAGAATGTAATTGCTTACAACAAAGCATTATGGACTGTTTGATTTATAAAACCAGCAGCTTGAGTGTTTCAGCGAGCAAACATCTTACTTCTCAGGAAGTGATTTTGCATCTGAGTTTACTGGTTAAATTGGTCCAAGAAACACGTACTTGGTTCTTTTAATTTATTCTCCAAATTAAAAGTTGGTGATAATCCTCATTCTCTTTGCTGCTATGATTTGGGCTTGCCGGAAAGAGAGGAACACTAGAACTTTTCTTCACAAGCAAGGTTCGACTGCTTTATGGTCAGCCCTGTGTTATCAGAGACAGATGCCAGAACAAGGTTAATTAAGATGGTCCTTGCACTACTAGCGGATGATTAAAAATCTTATAATGTCAACAGAGCACCCTTCTTTTCAAGGAGAGTCCCACATTAAGTGGCCTGCCTGTGCAACACTCTGTTAACTTGTTGCTCCAAAGTCGGAATGTTTCATATATATATATAACCTGCTGGAGAAATGGCTAAAACTTCGAAGTCTTACAGCCGTCACTTTTTTCAGGTGCTGTCTTCTACCTACCGTCTTCTTAATTCAATCTAATTATTTTCCCTATTCACATTGTATGGTCAAAATGTTTCTCTGTTTCTGTCTTTGTTTCAACTTATGTTCTTTGTGTTAGCAATATATCACCTAAATAAGTAAATAAAACTATGATAACAATTAACAGAACAATCTTAAAATGAATAATATATACTTATATATATTCTATTGTTGGCCATATATCACCTAAATAAGTAAATGAAACTATAATAACAATTAATAGAATAATCTTAAAAGGAATAATATATATATATATATATTATTTAGCATTAAAAGAAATCTATTTTAGCACAAAAGAATTCTATTTTATAGGACATGTAATAAATTTAAATCATAAATTATAAATGCTAGAGATCTACTAATATTAAATTTGAAATAAAAGTAAATGAAGATAGCCTGCATGAAGGTAGGTCGAAGCACGTAGATGCTATTCCAAAAAAGTATTTGCCCCCACGTATGGTCTTCCAGTAATCCTCCTCGGAGATACGACGACTCAAAGCTTCTTCTTCGGTACGTCTTGGAAGAAGCCAACATGAAGACAATCGGACTTGCAGATCCATCAAAGAAAGAAACAAAAAAAAAACTAGAACTTCGCTGAATGAAGACGCAAAAAAAAAAAAAAAAGAAAGTGGCTAAGAGGAGGAATAGCAATATATATATTTTTTAAGATTTTTTTCAGAATTTTTGCTCTCTTTTTTTTGTCACAAGATAGGAGAAAAAGGGGGAGTTTTTATAGCCTTCTTGGGCCAACGTTTTGTTGGCCCAAAAAAGGCAGCAAGAGGCAATCCGTGGACACATCCGCAATCAGCCCGCGAGTGCATGCAGGCATGTGTCCGAGACACGTGTCTTGGGCCACGCTATGAAAAATAATTTTTTTCCTAACTATCCCCAACAAAAATTAATTTTTAAATAATTTTAAAATTAAAACAAAATGCTGGATATCTTATATTATATAATAGGTGTAGGTGTCTTTCGGTTTGAACCTTAACTTAGTGATAATTGATTATATCTGTAGAGCCAAGGTGGTCTTAACCTTGAACCTTAGTCCATGGCTTAGATTAAATCAACAGCACACATAATATAGCCCGATCTGGGTTCTAAGTGGGTTGCACTAATATGGCCATGCGCAGGTATCTTTCATATGCTTTTTAGAAAATCCTCCATTTTTCATAATTACGGCTTCACGATTGCACATATAGGTGTGTTCTAATGAGGAAGCTAGCAAAGAAGCTCCTACCTTTTGGATCTTACTGCTTGCTTTTATGAGCACTAGTGCTATAGGGATGAGAAAAATATAAAACAGTGCTCCTCTTAGTCATATTTTGGTTTATTTCTATCCATTGAACCTTTTAAGGTTGGGTTCCTCCCGTGGTGATCTATCTTTATAGGCTAAGCCCCATCCCCCTCGACGACTCTAGAACTACTGTTCTAGACAATTTTTTTTGTAAGCTGATCAACCAAATTATTTTTGAATTCTTCAAAATTCAAAGCTATAACGTTATTTTTTAATTTATATCTTAATAATTTATGATGCATTTTTAAGTGCCTGTTCATTTTTACATTGGCATTTTCTTAGTAGCACTTATCTATTGCAGATTTACAATCATAATGTAAGGAGACATGTGGTAAAAACGACTCATCTATAGGAAGATCTATAAGTAGATCTCTGAGCCACTTAGCCTCAGTGCTAGTGGTGTCTAAAGCAATTGTTCAAACTTCATGGTGCTCCTAGATATCAAGGTTTGGTGGATTTCCAAGACACAGCAGCACCTCCTAGGAAAAAGACATATCCTGTGGTAGATTTAATATCTAAAGTATCGCTGATCCAGTTAGCATCACTATAACCTTCTAGAACAACAGAAAATCCACTAAAGTGCAAACTATAGGACTTGGTACTCTTAAGATACCTAAGGATCCTTTCTAATGCTGTCCAGTGATCTCTATTTGGATTAAGAGTATATCTACCAAGTCTATTTACAGCATATGCTATGTTTGGCCTGGTGTAGTTTACTAGGAATCCTAGTGAGCCTATGATTTAAGCATATAGGCTTTGAAGGATAGAAATTTCTAAATTCTTCTTAAGGTGTGTAGAGGGATCAAAGAGAGTAGATTACAATCCGTATAATTAAATTTATTGAGAATCTTGTCAACATAATGATTTTGGGATAACTCAATTCTATTTGCACTTCTAATTATTTTGGTATTTAAAATTAAGTCAGCTTGTCCCAAGTCTTTCATATCAAACTTATGACATAAGAATTGCTTTGATTCATTAACTATCTGAAGATCTGTTCCAAAGATCAGTATATTATCTACATAGAGGCACAAGATCACAAATTTATTTCTAACTCTCTTATGGTATACACATTCGTCTGTACTATTGATTTCAAATCCAAATGTCAGTATGATTTTATCAAATTTTAAGTGTCATTGCTTGAGTGCTTGTTTAAGACCATAAAGAGATTCGACTAATCTGCAAACTTTCTTTTCTTGGCCTGGGATTATAAATTTCTCTGACTGGTCCATATAAATTTCTTCATTTAAGTCTTCATTTAGAAAAGTTGTTTTCACATCCATATGATGAATCACTAATCCATGGATTGAGGCTAATGCTATCAGGATCCTAATAGTAGTATCCTAGCTACAGGTGCATAGAAATTAAAAAAAATTATCCTAAATCTCTAAGTAAAACTCTTGGCAACTAATATAGCCTTAAATTTATCTACAGAGCCATCAGGCCTAAGTTTCTTCTTAAAGATCCATTTGCACTTTATAGTTTTACAGTCAGAAGGAAGATCAGTCAGTTTCTAAGTATGATTTTGGATAATTGACTGCATCTCATTGTCTATAGCTTCTTTCCAAAAAGGTGAATTCAAGGATTTCATTGCGTCCTCAAAAGTAGTTGGAAAGTCCTCTATAAGAAAGGTATAGAAGTCATATTCAAAAGTTTTTTCTACCCTGCATCTCTTACTCCTCCTAGGTTCTACTTCTACTTTCATTTCTCTTGTCCTTATTCTACTAGAGCTACTAGCTATACCACTATTTACTCTAGTCCTAAGTGAAAAGGTGTCTTCAAAATATATTGCATCTATGGCTTCTATAACAGTGTTATTACTGATATCATTTTTTTCTGAATTAATCACCAGAAATCTATTGGCATTACTATTGGTTGTATACCTATGAATATGGTATCCACTATTTTAAGTCCTATTTTTTTTTTAGAATCAGGTATTTTCACTTTTGCCAAGCACCCCCACACTTTCAAATGGCTAAGATTAGGTTTTCTATATTTCCAAACTTCATATGGGGTAAGATTATTATTTTTAGAGGGAATCCTATTGAGGATATAACATGCAGAAACTAGAGCTTCCCTCCATAAATTCTCTGGTACTCCTGAGCTTATAAGCATGGAGTTAACCATATCCATTAAAGTCCTATTCTTTCTTTCTGCTACTCCATATGATTGGGGAGAATAGAGAGTAGTCACTTCATGAATGATTTCATGATCTTCATAAAATTGAGTTATATCACTAGATTCATCTCCTCGATCTGATCTAAAAATTTTAATTTTCTTCTCCTATTGGTTTTCAGCTTCAATCTTAAAAATCTTAAATTTGCTGAGCACCTCATCCTTGGTTTTAATTAGGTAAAAGTAATAGAACTTAGATAGTTCATTTATGAAGGTCACAAAGTATCTATTACCTCCCCTAGAAGTTCTACTAGAGTCACAAACATCACTATGGATCAACTCTAATAGATCTGAATCGTTACTAACAGATTTAAAAGGCTTCCTAGGGAGTTTAGCTTCTATGCAAATTTCACATTTCTCATAGTTCTTAAGATCACTGTTTGGTATTAAATTTAGGTTTGTAAGTTGCTTAATTAAATTATAATTTATATGACCTAATCTACCATGCCAAATAGAAGGAGGTTCTATATTCATAATCAAAGGATTTTCATTCATTGAAGGAACTATAACATTCAACTTAAATAATCATTCACTAAGAAATTCTTTTTCAATAAACATCACACCATAAGAAATTACAACTTTATTAGACTCAAAAACAAGACAAAAGCCTTGTTGGACAAGCAAGGAACCACTAATAAGGTTTCTCCTAACAATCGGAACATGTTGGATGCCATGCAGGGATAGAACTTTTCCAGAAGTAAGCTTTAAATCCATACGTCCCACTCTTAGCATGCGCCTCCGAGCTATTTGCCATGATCACAGCTCCTCCACTTGAGACCTAGTAAGAAGAAAGCCAGGAGCGATCCAAACAAATATGAATACCAGCTCTGGTATCAATCCACCAATCAAGTGCTAGTAAAGTAATGTTAACTTTAAGAGTGAAGAAAACAGACCTGAAAGAAGTCTCAGAGGAGCCAGCGCCGAAAGTCACCATGTTGACTTGAGCACTAGTTGTGTTTGGACCTTTCTTCTTGGATTGAAGAGGTGCAGTCTTCTTATAGAAGCACTAGGGAGATAAATGGTTGGTCCGACCACACACAAAACAGAAACGACCACTACCTTCCTCTTTCTTCTTCTTCTACTCTCGGGATTGGATAGGTTTCCCATTGTAGTGGTGATTAGAGTTTCTAAGGTTGTAGGGTTTCTTTTTGAAATGCTTATTTTGGTTATGACGGAAGGGTCGGTTCTGATTTTTCTTAGGTGAGGCTTCTACATTATAAGCATTATTTTTACATCCAATAGAGATTTTGCTCCTGAGCATATGCTGCTTTTCAATTCTAATGGAGTTCAAAACTTGGGTTAGGGTGAGACCTCCTTGGGTATGGCTCAGAGTCTTAGCAAAATCAAATCAAGAAATAGGTAGTTTATCTATCAGACAGGCTACGTGGAATGATTCATCCAAATTGGTTCCATTAGCCCTAAACTGGTGGATCAAGATTTCAAAATCATGGATTTGGTCATTTATAGGCTTTGAGTCCAGCATCCTAAAGTTAATGAAGTCGGAGGCCTTGAACCTCTTTATCCCAGCATTATCAAGACCATATTTGCTTTCTAGGGTGTTCCAGAGTTCTTTGGCACCCTTGACTATGTAATAAACGTCATACAGCCTCTCATCAGGTGCACCTAGGATTCTATGGATGCAATGATAGTCAATCTCATCAGGTGTCCTAGAGGATGCGCTGGTGGAGGCAGAATGTTCAGTCTGGGAGGAGGATGAACTCGGGTTTGGATTGTGGCGAGTAGCAGGTCGTAAAGCAGTTGAGTTAGACCTGTTATCAACTTTAGTAGTACTCTCACCTATGGTTGAGATTAAGCCTAATGTGGTGAGCCAGAACCTCATTTGGTTTTTTCACCTCCTAAAGTTATGCCAATCAAATTTTTCAAGTTTGGCCCTAAGGTGCTCACTAGTGTTAAAGGCCATAAGTTCAAAGTTATAGAATATAGAAAGAGGCAGAAATGTGTATGAAGGAAAAAAAAAATTATGTCAAAGGATTGCACCAATATTTATATTGAATTTTGGATGTTTAGTTGATATATCCAAAAGATAATAGCTAGATCAGCTCCAGATCGGTGGTGGAGCATTAGGCCCACTTAAGTACCAGCTTTTCTTAGGCACGTATACCTTTTTAACAAGCTTTTTTGATACTATTAGTTAGTGGATATAATCACTAGATATCACACAAATTCAACTTTTAGAAAAGCCTAAGTGCAAACTTAATTTAGTTATTATAGATTAACCAATTTTCAAATATTTGTTTGAATGGGATCTGGAAACTACTCCTTAAGGAATCCAAATGGAGGTATGATAAACCTTTTGGAGGTTAAACAAATTATTACCTTATTAGAATAATTGATTACTAAATTTGTACCAGCAAAACAACTATTATAATTAAGATCTAATATGTCACAAGTATAATAGAGAATTCAATAAATTATATATTACTAACAAAAGCAAATACTTCTTATTAGAATAATTGATTACCTTATTAAAATAATTGATTGCTAAGTTTATGCTAGCAAAACAACTATTGTAATCAAGATCTAATATGTCACAAGTGTAATAGAGAATTCAATGAATTATATATTACTAACAAAAGCATATACTTCTTTGGATTGTTAGCAATATATCACCTAAATAAGTAAATAAAACTATAATAACAATTAACAAAACAATCTTAAAAGGTATATAATATATATATATATTCTATTGTTGGCAATGTATCACCTAAATAAGTAAATAAAACTATAATAACAATTAATAGAATAATCTTAAAAGGAATAATATATATATATATATATATTTTAGCATCAAAAGAAATTTATTTTAGCACAAAAGAAATCTATTCTATAGAACATGTAATAAATTTAAATCATAAATTGTAAATGCTACGAATCTACTAATATTAAATTTGAAATAAAGGTAAATAGAGATAGTCTGATTGAAGGCATGTCGAAGTGCGTAGACGCTGTTCTAAATAAGTATTTGCCCTCACGTATGGGTCTCCCTACAATCCTCCTCAGAGATACAACGACCCAAAGCTTCTTCTTCGGTACATCTCGGAAGAAGCCAACACGAACCCGATCGGACTTGCAGATCCAGCAAAGAAAGAAATAAAAGAAAGCTAGAACTTCGCTGAATGAAGGCGCAAAAATAAAAATCAGAAAGTGGCCAAGAGGAGGAAGAGCAATATATTTTTTTTCCAATTTTTTTTAGAATTTTTGCTCTTTTTTTGGTTACAAGATAGGAGGAAAAAGGGGAAGGGGGGTATAGCCTTCTTGGGCCAACGTTTCGTTGGCACCAAAAAGGCAGCAAGGGGAAGAGGCTCTGATTTTATCTGAATGTAAAAGAATCTAAGAAAAAGCCGAGCATCTTAATGTATATTCTTCCTTTTCCTTAATAAAAAATCGGATGGCTTTCTTTGCCTCCCTTGTCATATAAAAAAAAAGTCCATCTCTTTCTTCCTACTCTTGTTTGGTTGCATCCGAACGGTACCTTATGGAGTACTCTGAGTAGCCATAAAGTTTTGTAGCTATCTTGACCAACTTGTTTCCCATTCGTGCATGGGCTTGGACCGAGATTGCACCATATTTGACTTCTTGATTCCTTTCTGTCGTATGGATCAAAGCGAAAGGATTAGTTCATAATGCATGACCAATTTATCAAAATCTTTTTATTACCTAAATTTTAGGTAATGATGGAATCTATGTTTCTAATTTTTTTTTTACGAACAATAGATATAAAAGACTAGCAAGAAAACAAGAATAAAAAAAAAAAGAGAAAAAATCTTAACCTCTCGAAGGCCTTCAATTGCTCTCTTCTCCTCTTCTTCATATCATGTACATCAAGAAGGTGTGCTTATTTGTGTCTCATCAATATTTGTTGAAGATTACAACACTCGAAGAATTGTGGATCCCTTGGGTGTCCTTGGTAGATCCCCCACATCACGAAACTTGCCTTCTTGCATTTGCCATGACCGAGCAAGCATCATAACTCTGCAAATTCTGCATGTCGAAGAAATAGCATTGATTGTGGATAGACAAGATGACTCGCCATCTGGCCTTTTTTTTTTTATGGGATTTAAATATCTAAGTAAAGTGGATGAAGATGGAATGTATTAGTGAACTATATCCTACAAATCCAACATCACATATGAAAGAGTAAAATCACGACAGACTAACATATGAATTATTAGAATCCCATAAAAAGATATTCATTTATATATATATAATAAAAAGGAGAGAGAAAGCTTACCCCTCTCTAAACTCAGAAAAATTAGAAGAAAAATTGCAGAAAAATCAACTCTTTCTTAATTATTTCTGGAAGTCATGTAAAAACAACAAAAAAAAATTCTACACATTTTCAAAGTAAATTGAATTATTAGTGGGACATAATTTTTTACATTAAATTATATAAAAAATGGAAAAAGTCCAACTTATATACTTGTGATTTGTGTGACTTTAAAGAAAATTTTCTTTTTGGTGCGTCGATCTGGAGACCAAATAAAAGAAAAAGATCCAGCTTATTTTTGAACTATTTTCCTTTTTTCCTTGGATCCTTACGGTTTTTTTAGCATTGCTGATACCAATAGGAAAGACTCCTATTTCCAAAAGAAAAGTACCAGGATTTTTCCTATACCCATTTTTTTTCCGAGTGTTTTTTTTGGACTCCTTTACATGGGGTATTTTATTACCAATAGGAAGGACTCCTATTTTCAAAAGAAAAAAATACGAGGACTTTTCCTATATCGATTTTTTTTTTGTTCAATCCAGGGTTTTTTTATTTATTTTTGGACTCCTATTATGTGCATTTTTTTTCTTCGAATCCTTTTTCATCTGATCTTTTCTACAATTTTTTTTAATTTTTTTTTAAAATTTGGAGAGGGCTCCAACTTTCTCTCTCCTTTCTATTTAATAGGTATAGAGATGAAAGTTTAGATTCTTTGGATCAATGCGTGGACACGATATGCTCAAATCCTATGAGATAAATGACGAGCATATTTGGCATGATAGATATTAGATAAAGATAAATTTGAAGCTCAAATTAAGCATGTGGGCAAGTGCAAGAAGATGGGTGGTGTTAATGAACAATATCTTGTTGGATTCAGTTATGAGAACATGGTTGTTAATGAACAATATCCTGTTATAAACATGGTTGCATGGTGATGTGGCCTAAAAGGTTCTTTCAGTCGCATAGAAGGAAAGCAGAGAGAGAAAGGAAGCATGAAGAGAATTTAGAAAGTTTATTTCTCATGGAGATTTTAGTTTTATGATCTGTATTTAAGACCCAGACCTAGAATCTTTATATAATTGATTCTCAGTAACCCTTGGAGAATCTTTATATTAATAAAGACCTCCACAACTATCTCATGAAGGCTATAAAGGCCTACATCTCATAAAGGTTGATAGTACTATGGGTGCAAATGGGTCAGGTTGGATCATGAGTGACCCCGACCGTACTTAATTTCTTGTTCGCATCCTAATTTTGGACCTAGATCCGACCCCATAAAAAATCGGGTTCGGTCAGGTCGGGTCGGGTCCACTGCTACAATTTTTGATCTAATAGGTTATTCGGGTCGGGTCGGGTCCATGTATAACTCGCCAACCCAAAAAATTTGGGTCCGATTCTGGTCTGGGTCTAGTTCGGTTTGGGTAAACCTATTCATGGCTTCATATCTTACCACCCCAATGGGTTGCGGCCCGCGGGTCCAAATAATTTTACAAATTTAGGTCGGGTCGGATCGTAGAATTGAAAACTGATGTAGCACCAGTGCGGGAAAAGAGGAGAAGAAGGAAGAACAAGAGAGGGAGAAGGAAGAAAAGATTGTAGAGACGCAGGAAGAATAGAGGAGGAGAGGAGAAAAAGAGAAGAAAGAACATAGGGGAAGAAAATTCCAAATCACTTCATTAAACCCTAATCATGAAAATAGTTCCCTATATATAGGGCCCAAATACA
>JAOXJJ010001324.1:0-12619 GCA_025769935.1 Phoenix roebelenii
CCCTCACCCGTCCGACCGTCTCCTCCAAGACCCCCTCCCCGTTCTCCCCTCACCCGTCCGACCGTCTCCTCCAAGACCCCCTCCATGTTCTCCCACTTTTCCGCCTCCCCCTCCGTCTGCTGTCGGCGGCCGCCACCCACCTCCCGGAAGCCCCGCCTCGGAAGTCAGAAGGTCCCACGACCCCAACCGCGGCAAGCCCTGGGCCGTCGACCCCCGCGTCTCCCTCTGTGGCCACCACTCCCTCCTCCGCTCCTCCGACGACCCGCCCTCGGATCTCGATGAAATCCTCCGACCCTTGGCCTCCTCCTCCGACCCCGATGCCGGCAGCGCCGTCGTCATCATCAAGTCTCTCCCCACCGACCTCCTCGGCATCATCGAAGGCCCAGCGTCCTCGGATCTTTTGCTTTTCCTCGGCATCATCGAGTCCCTCCTCACCGACCTCCTCAGCTCGTTTGTTCGCCGAATCTGAGGGGACCGAGGTCAAATCCCACGATGGCCGGAGGGGCGACGGCCGGAGGGAGATCTTCGGTGGCTCGGCAACTGGGGGAAGATAGGGAGAGATGAGGAGGGAAAGGGGGAAAGAGCCCGTTGGGGGAACAGGGGGTTTCTCTTTCTCACTTTCTCTTCTTTTTGTTTTAGTTAGGTTTTCATCTGTGAATCTCATCTCCACTCCCAGCCGTTGGATCTTGAAATTGTTAGCCCATATATTAAACAGGTTATACGGGTCAAGACATATAAAACCTATATCCGATCCAATTAATAAATAGGTTAAACGGGTCAACCTGTTTACAACCCGAACCCAAACCTGTTTATGGCGGGTCGAACACGAGTCGAGTTGGCGGGTCGGGTCATATTTTGCCACCCCTACCTACAGTCCAGAGGCCAGCATCTGATTCTGGATTGGATGGATCTTCTTCCATGAAAACCATCTAGTAGGAGTAGGGACGACATGAACGTTGGGGCCATTGGATCGAACCAAATTGAAGTTTGCATCCGCGAGAGGCTCATCGACCAGTTCTTTCACCTCATGAAGGAGGGCCAGGCCGACAACCAGGAGAACACCGCTTGTACCCTTGGCCTCCTCGACCGCAACCCGGAGGGCGTTGACAGCATGCTCCATGTCGGCATCTGCTCTGCCCTCAAAATGCTCCTCAAGGATGGGGTCCAATGAGCCCCCAGGCGAATACTGCCTAGCCATTGCCGAGCTCGCCACCAACCACCCTGCTTGCCAGGACCTCTTCGCCCTCCTCCTCTCCTCTACTGCCTCGCTAGAGAGGGAACTCTGCTATCGGCAAGCAATAAAGGAATCCGAGGAGGTCACCTGCCTTCTTCCGCTGCTCGGCCCCTTTCCCACCATCACCGGAGGAGGCGCTACTCAGCTTATTCGACAGCGCCTCGTTGGACCTCGGCGAGCTTCGCTTTATCCGATTCATGAACTCCTCAACACCTGTTCTCCATTCCAGTTTCTCCTTTGGCTGCGGCCTTCTTACAGACCATCTCCACCCCCAATCATGGGCGGGATCCAACGTCCGAACCATACAAGCCCTCGCCACGGAGCTCGGCACGATTAGAGAGTTGGAAGTTATTCTCCTATAGTTCAAATATAAATACACCTAATAAAGTCAAAAAACAATAAATTTCGAAGTACTCTAAGCAACTTTTGTTGTCCGTCCCATAGGATACCCTTGGGTGTTTCATAAGAAGCTACCCAATTCACGACCCTTTAGCCTCTTTAAGGCAGCCGATTAGCCTAAAAAAAAAAGCTGGCTCTTCCGATGTTAATATTACTATGCTTCGATGTTATTTTAAGAAAAAATATATAGCATGCATTATCAGGTATGGCAGGTATTGTTGATGCTAGCATTTGAGAGTTTCTATAAGAAGGCGGTGTTAGTGCTGGAAGTTTCTGTCAATCATTGTCGAATTTCATGAACACAAATTTAGCTATTAAATTTTTTATTGAGTATAATTTATTATATTATATTATTTTATTTAAAAAATAATTAAAATATCATACCTCGCAACATCGTAGTTTTTTTCAAAAAAAGAATTTCGGAGAATGCAGTCTCTTACCTATCCGTTTGATGCTCTCTCTTTTGTAATCAGAGTCGTCATGTCGCGACATGCACGCTTCCGTTCCGAGTTGGACGGGGCGTCCTTGACGTTAAGGGTAGGTGGGCGGAGAATCGGATTCGGCGATGTGACGCATTTTGACGCCCCTCCACGGTCCGGTTTCCCGGCGATGTGATGGTGACGCCCTCCACTGTCAGGTGTCCCGGCGATGTGACGCGGTCGACGCGCTGCGCTGTCAGCGTTCCGCCGATGTCCCCGCGTGTCGAGAAACGCCGCACCCCCTGTGCTCTCACCGCACTCCAACTACTTCCGACTTTTTAGGCACCGAGAGCTTTCAGGATTTCTCCTCCATTTGTTCGCATCCACCCAAGTGATCTCCGGCTGGCATCAGTTGTCCTCTTCCTCCTTGCCTTGCGTGGAGGTCTGGGGATCCCAGCTCCCTCCTAGTCTTTATCTCTTCGTTTTGTTTTCCTATTCTATTGCGTAGCGCATATATATATATATATATATATTAAAGAATATTAATTATTTATATTGGTATAAAAAGAATATAATGTATTTTCTAGTTTTAGCAAGAGGAGGGGAGGGAGGGGAATTAATCCCACCTGCATAGCAGTCCCACTGAGCCTTCATTCCATCATCCTACTAGCACGGGCAAATTCGCGTGTGAATACGTCACCCTAGCACCACCTCAGTAAGCGCTCCCAACGGGTAAACCAGACAGGAGGCATCCGGTTCTGATATTTAATCGACGCCTGCACGTTTCGAATCTGAGTCACTCTATTGGAAACAAAGCCGGTGGTAAAAAAAAATATAATGTTTGGATGCTGACGGTGAAAATATTATTTGGAGGAGGCTAAAGGTCTAAAAGGGCATTTAAACCGAGCTATATCGGCCCATTTAAATTTATACCATATATAGGATCCTAGGTATAAATTATACTTAGCATAAATGTAACAATAAGCATGAACAAATGAATGGGCTGAACTTATCCCACCTTGCTGCATTTGCTACTTATTCTGAGGATAAACCCTTGAATCCCCAGGCCTTAAAGATAGGTTGAATCAGTGAATTGAAAAGCAAATTCTTAGACCATAAAAAAAATTATCTTCGCCGATATTTTTGTCCATATATGTAGAAAAAAATTATTTTTCTACATGTAAGTATCCAAGCCCTTCTTTGAAAATAGTTATTTAGCAGCATAGATTCTAAAATAAGATAACATTAATGCTTGAAACGGACTCCGTATGCGCCAAATAACTTGGCTATTTTTTTTAAAAAAAAATTAGGATAAGTTTTATTTCAAAAGATAATAGCCAAACAACAACATAAGAATAACGAATGAAGTAACTTTTCTTATAGCCATAGTATTCACTATCTCTAACGGCCTCAAAAGAATTGATCTGAATAACTATTCGTGGTTTATTCGTGCGCTGTTGGACCCGTTTCCGTTTATCAAGAATAGAACTCGTTCTGAATGCAGCCATAGCTATTTGTGGCGCGTTTTTTTTCCTAAAATAGGGAGAGCTGTGAGGTTATCCTTTCATCGTGAACTTATTAGCTTTCTATATTCTCCTTCCGTCCTCCATTTTTTTTTCTTTTTCTTTATTTCTTTTTTGCGTGGCAGGGAATGAGGCCATCTGTCTTTGTTTGCGCTTCGCAGGGGTCAGCGTCACGTGAACTTTTTGGATGCTAATGGTCCCTTTCACCCGCGGAACACCTCTAGTCCGCGCTTCTAAGGTTTACTTTTGCGGCCGTTCTGCTCCATCCATTCCGACTTCCATAGCCATTTTAACGTGAACCGCGGATCATCGTAAACATGGTATCGGATCGGGTGAAACGATTCCGACTCGGAATTCGGAAATCACGAAAAAAAAGAGAGGATCTGAACATACGTGGCAGCCTTTCTTGGGCAATGTTCTAAACTTCCCCTCTTTCGCGGCTAAACAGGACACGCGTCACAATCTCGTTGGAGAATCAACGCAGCCCGCTCGCATGGGAATCTCAGCGGAAACCGGCTCGAAGTTTCACGAGGAATGAATCCGTTTACCTGCCGCGCGAACCGCCTATTCGCAAGGAAACGCGTTTCCGTAAAAATTTCCCTGAAGGACCGGAGGACGGTGGTGTGCGGCGGATGTTTCGCTTTTAAATTGATTAATTAATTAATTAAAGGAATCAGAAATTCAGAATCCTTCCTGGAGTCGATTCCCTAGGCGGCTAGGGGTAGTGGGAATCCGTTTCCGTTTTAGGGCTTGCAGGCTAAAGGGCTTACGCAACGCCGATAGAGTGCTATAAATAGGGGGCCACAGCAAGCCAAAATCTCTCGCCCGCGGCTGCGAATTCGTCCAGGGACCACTCCTATTTAAAGCCTCTCCGTTCGCCTCCAAGTTCTCTCGCATCCATCTCTCGCTAGGGTTGCCGATTTCTTCTGCCGCTCTCTCTCTTAATCTTGTTCCGTCCTCTTCTTTCCCATAAGACTTCAGAGATCGTTGGGGTCTTCGGGTTCTTCGCCGCCGTCATCGAGACAGAGTGTTTTGTCATTGAAAAGTATGTTTCCTCTTCTATTCTCTGTTCGTTGATTTCTTTTTTCTATTTTGTGATTACCTTAGAGGTATCGTGGATTGATCGATTTCGTATGGGTCTCTCTGGGGATAATACCATATGATTTAGATCTCGTATGGTTTTCGCTGTTTTTCTTTTTGATTCTCCTGTTGTTCTTTTTGTTTGATGTCTGAATAAGAACAAGAACTTGTTTTCTTCCTGGTTTTTGATTTGGTTACAGATCTGTTCTTTAATGTGTGTCTGTGTCTTGTTTATGCGTTTTGTGATGGATTAGAATGTTGAATCGATGGCCGTTGTTGATGGATGCGGTGATTTTTCTTTTTAATCTTTTGGAAGGTAAATCTTGGTGTTCCTGTTGGTAGATTCTGGTGGCTTTTTTCTTTTTTGCTAAATCTGTTACCTCCTTTATGCTTGTTGTCATTAAACAAAAACAAAACTATAGCTTTGTTGTTTTTTCCCTATTGATGCTTGCCTTTATTTACAGTTCGATTCTTCTGAAGTTTTTGTTTGATGTAGATCTGGTTGTATAGGGAATAATCTTTGTTTATGAATGATCCTATCTCGTTGGTGCTCTCTTTGCGTTTCCTCTGCTCTTTAAGTTCTGTGAATCTCCCGGGTTTTTTTTCTTTTTTCTATTTTATTCGCTTGTAGATTAAAACCTCATCTTCATTCCTTTGATTTTTTTTTTCTACCAAGAATTATTATCGGTACGCGATATGATAACCGCTATTTATCGTGTACATTTTTACGAGTTTTCATTCTTGTTTGTATTTACACACACACATACATATATACATATGTATCTATGGATCTTCATGTGCTGTTTTCTCTAGCTTTTTTAATGTTTGATAGGATGCTTTCCCTTTCCTTTTCTTTTTCGTTAAAACATGATGTGGGCCTTATAAATATTGTTTCTTGCATGAGTCCATCACTTATGCTTATGTAATTATATTTATCTAGTCTTGTGTTTATGTTAGCAGATATGTGTTCCTAACATTGATATTTTGCAACTGCTTTTCTGGTTAAGTTTTTCTGTGCATAAGTTTTTCAGGCGAGACTGATCTGTTTTTCTGGTGCTACAGGAGGTGTGAATGTTTTAATGGAGTCCAAAGGTGGTAAGAAGAAGTCTAGTAGTAGTAGTTCATTACAGTACGAAGTTCCCCTCGGCTACAGCATTGAAGACGTTCGACCTCACGGTGGAATCAAGAAGTTCCAGTCTGCTGCATACTCCAACGTAAGTATTAACAAATGTTCAATTTCTGCCTATCTGTTTCCTTTCATTGGTTTTCTAGCTACTGATGTGTTGTTATTTTGGTCTGTTGCAGTGCGTGAGAAAGCCATCATGATATCCCTGTGGATGCTCTCTTTCCTAGAGTAGGATTTTCCAAATTTCTGTTTTAATTTCTCCTTTAAACCAACTTCTCTGGCTAGCTGCTTTCTAATAAGCAAACCTCACTCTCAGTCTCCCTCCTTGTCTTTATTTCTTCTCCTTCATCAGCCACAAGCATTCTCATGCTTGATTCAATGGCAATCTTTTCGGTTGATTCCCCAAACCCTCCACCTGTCTCGCCAATCGGGTTTGAGGGCTATGAGAAGCGCCTTGAGATCACTTTCTCCGAGGCGCCCGTCTTTGTGGATCCCCAAGGCCGAGGCTTGCGTGCCCTCTCACGGGCACAAGTTGACTCTATTCTGGATCTGGCACGGTGCACTATCGTGTCTCAGCTCTCAAACAAGGACTTTGATTCTTATGTCCTCTCTGAATCAAGCCTTTTTGTCTATCCATATAAGATAATCCTGAAGACCTGCGGGACAACGAAGCTCCTACTGTCCATTCCTAGAATCCTCGAGCTGGCTGAGGAGCTTTCGCTCTCTCTTCTGTCTGCAAAGTACTCCCGCGGGACTTTCATCTTTCCTGGTGCCCAGCCATCTCCCCACCGCAGCTTCTCGGAGGAGGTTGCAGTCCTTGATCAGTTCTTTGGTGGCCTCGGTTTGGGTGGTAAGGCTTATGTGATAGGCGATCCAGCTGTGCCCAACCGTAAGTGGCATATATATTATGCAACCCGGAAGCCTGAACTGCCCATGGTTACTCTTGAAATGTGCATGACAGGACTGAACACTGAGCGGGCATCGATCTTCTTCAAAAATTCAGGGGACGAACATTCTTATTCTGCTAAGGAGATGACAAAACTCTCTGGAATTTCTGATATCATCCCTGAAATGGAGATATGCGACTTTGAATTCGATCCCTGTGGGTACTCAATGAATGGGATCCATGGCCCTTCTCTCTCCACAATCCATGTGACCCCGGAGGAAGGGTTCAGCTATGCTAGTTATGAAGCCATGGGGTTCAACCCTGGCTCATTGGTGTACGGGGACTTGATCGAGAGAGTTCTCAAGTGCTTTGGCCCTTCTGAGTTCTCTGTTGCAGTTACTATCTTTGGTGGGCGCGGGCTAGCGGGCATGTGGGGGAGGAAGGTGGAATTAGATGGCTATGCCTGTAATGATCTGGTGGAACAGGACCTGCCAGGTGGTGCTCTGCTGATGTACCAGAGCTTTTCTGCTTCTGCTGTGTCGCCAAGATCCATCCTGCATTGCTGGGAAGGAAATGATGTGGAGAAAGCTGGCAATGATAAGAAGATGAGATGCTGCTGGGAAGACTGAGGAGGTGGAGGAGGAGAAAGATGGGAAAGATAAGGAGATGTTCTGAGAGGATGGTTATGGTAGTGAAAGCGAGCTTTCTAAAATCCAGTCGTCATGTGTTCTTGTGTTCCTTTTTGGCTTATTTAGTGAAGCAGCCAGCCAGTCTATTTTGTGTTTGCTTATGTTATTATTATGTGGTATTCGAGTCTCTTAAAGTCGTATGCGACTTCATAAGAGCTCTAGGTGGCTAGCTATGTCTGCCACAATGAGCAGTCTGATGTTTGGTCTCGTATCTGGACCTTAATAAATTTATAGAGCTTGAATAAAAAGTTTTGAGGTTGGTTACTTCTGGGATGCCGCTTATTATAGCTGTCACTCTTATCCTTATAGAGATATTGTACATTTTTTAATGTTTCTGGGGGTGATGGTTACATGGGAGCCTCAGGTGATGCAATGATTGTTTTTTTCCCCCTCGTGCGATATGATTTTGACATCATTGGTTTGTTTATTGTTTGCTGGGTCCTGCACTTCATTGGAAATGTTCTTAATGAGCACAATGTATATTATCTTGTTTCCAAGCCGTGACCCTTTTTAGCTATGGCATATTCTGAGCGTTTGTGCCATGTACCTTTTGTTGCTGATTCTGGTTTTGTACAATTCACAATATTAGCTTGCATTATTTACTGTTTAGCGTGAACGGCAGGTTGTTGAAACCTACTCTGTAGTCCCCGTGAGAGGCTGCTTGCAACTTCTTCAGCTATTGGGATCCGTATAGTGTGAACTGCACACTATTCCCATTTGGTTTTGGATCCACGTCCATGGGACGCGCCTTGTGGCATTTTATGCTTGTAGTCTGGGCATTGTGCAGATGCTCTGATTTTGTGCATTCTATGAAGCTAATGGTAGAGGGTTCAGGAAGTGACCGGGAAGCCATGTTGTAGACAATATGATGATGTAGGAATTTTAAGCAATCTTCTATACATTCTTCATTGTGTTTTCCCCAGCTTTTGAGGCATCATATGATGGAATGTTTTAAGATGTTTTCTCTTTTCCTATACCAATGAAATGCCTTAATCGTTTGTCTTTTCTTTTTCTGTGGGCTTTTAATGATTTGAAAAATTTCGATCTAATATAGGCATGAAATTTTCAGAAGAAAGTTTATGATAGTTTAATGCGATAAACATTGTTTTGATTAAATTTTGGTGATTGCTTACTTTTGTTTAACATGCTGCCTATGTTGGTATTCTTTATTTACTGATATTTGTCATCTACGAGAATTGAGAGACACCGAAACAGATTACAATTGTTGGACCTGGTATAAATAGAATGAATTGTATTTCAGGTTTTTATTCCTGATATAAGATGGTATAGGGCAGGCAAGTGTTTTAAACATCAGATGTCTTGAGATGCTATTTTGGAACTCCTTGTACATGTTATCTGGAACAAAGTTATATCTAAGATTTTTGTTTCTGATAAAAGATGGAATAGAGTACAACATGTTTTGACAGTATGTTATCTTGCAAGATTTATTCTCACTTACATCTATATAATGTTCATAGGCAAAGTTCTCATGAAGTGAGTACTGTAGATATCTCTGTTTTGGGAGGGGGAGGGGGAGGCATAGATATCTAATTAAACAGAAGACTGGTTCTTTTATTTTTTTTAAAAAAGAGTGAAGTTGACTTTGGGAATGTATTTTCAGTTTAATCTAACATGTGTTGCTTAAATCAAACCAGAATCAATTTATAGCAGTATGCTTAAGTTAGGAAAACAATATGTTGCAAACAAACTCTGCACTTGCTAGTTGGTAGTCAAGCTTTAATGAGGAATTAGATGATGGATTTAAATCAAAATTTATGGCTGTATATGAGCCTAAGCTGGTGGAGATTTAGGACAACTTGTAAAGGTAGCGATACACGGTGAATGTTTACTTTTAGGACTTGTGCATAAGAAATGATCCTTTGGGTTTGGTGCACCAGACTGCTACACTGCAATCATTGAATGAAGATTGAGAAAGAAGAAAGAAATTCGGAGAGGAAAGATTGGTTTCGAGAACAAGAAAAATATGAATTTTTTCTTCGAAGTTTTAGAAATTGAAAGCAATAAGAGAAAAAAAAAGAAGCAGAAGACAAATGCTATGAACAATTATACTGCTAAGAAATAACAGAGAGAACAAAGAACATGCCAAAGGAAAAAGAAGAGAAAAAGGAGATAACAGTACATGGATATTATTATGAGTAGTGGTATTTTGTTGAACTAGAGTCAACTTGCAACTAATCAACCAATCTAAGGCTAATTTTTGACCAATGCTCTCTAAGTCCTTGCTTTTGTCAAACCCCCTTGCCCCACTAGATTATCAGTAGCATGATACAAGAGAAATCCCTCAATGCCTCTTTCTTTTCTGCCTCTCCCACTTGATTGCACCAAACTTCTGGAGTGACAATCCATGGATGAACATCCTCAAGAACATGGGCTCCTCACTTTTTGCTAAAACTTGTTGAATATGCATACTTAGAAGCCAGTTTGGACAGGTGTGCCTACTATGCTTTCTTTTCTATATTTAACCCTTCCAAAATGTCATTGTTTTTTCATCCATTCATGTCTCTCAGGGCATTCACGAACCTTTCAATGCCTACATAATGTTTATCTTCAGCCCAACTGCCTCCGATCCAATGTAAAATTTTGGTCTTTGCATCTATGATGGAACTTATTCGTGCTTGCCATTCGTCTTCTCATGGACTTCATATACATACATACATATATGTATTTTTATGTACTGCCAACATACGCATTCATGGAAGGGGTAGCAAATATTCCAGACTGTGAGATTGAAAGTGGATGAGAGCAATAGTTGGAACAGCATTAGTTTCTGAAGTATGTAAGCTAGGTGATTATTGCAAGCATAGGTTCGAGAATGATTTGTTAATTGAAAACGTGTCATCAAAGCCTCATATACATTATGTGCTGCATTCGCAGGCAAACAGTCATCGAATGCACAAAAATCACATATTTAGTTGCATTTTCACATAAGAGACAGAGAATTGAGCAGGCTTGAATACAGTGTGTTGCACGAGTCTCTTATACCGAGGAGCGGCTGCCTATATCTGATTCATGATGTATGATCTACCGTATTTGCATACTATACGCCTGTAGTCTTAGTTGATTATAAACATCTTCCCTTCTTTTTAAGTTCAGACCCAACTTATGGTAGTATAAACACTTTAGTATACAGATTATGGAAGGTAGCTCTAAATCTGATAATATATTCTAGCTAATTAGTTGATTATTTACATGCTAAACTTTCAATGCTTGACATGTATGGCTTCAACGTTGTCTGCCGTGATCACTGCCATTCTAGTAGGTATACAACAAGTCTTGATGTTCAGAGGATTCTACTCTCTTTGAATCAGTTCAATCAATTTTTTGTTCTAAATTATGCTTCAAAAGGTTCAACTATTTACATTGAACCTGCATCTCCCTTCCCAAGTGAAAACATCTGTTCAAGCACCACCATTAACCGACTTTGCATCTACTAGTGCTAGTAGGTGGCTAATTATATTTGCACACAACGATCATTATGTGCACAGTATGCATTCACCACACCACATGCCAAGATATCCAGGGATATGCACATTCCCCTTCACTGCAAAGGATACCTCGAACATGTATGCACGTATTCTTATCTTTGTTTCTACAAGCTTGTATATGTTGGTGTTAGTGAGCACCCATCCAAACTCGTAGAAGTTGGATAAAGAACTCTTTGACCATGTCGACTCATCAAGACTTGTACACCCACATAATTGATTTTGTGCTTGTGCACTATGCATGGCATTGTTTTTGATTTTGCATGCAAGTGTAGATGACTAGTTTGTTTGCACTCGGGTAAAGTTTTTATCATCTATCCAAAAAAGTTGGAAAACTGTCTCTAGAAATTCTCACCATAGTTTTGGCTAATATAATCATGACTATACCTTGTATTATTGACTTCAGTTGATTTTCCATGTACCTAGGGGCATTCTCCAATTTATTAACGATTAATGCATGTCTTTCAATGAAGGCTTCATGTCCGTACTTGTTTAAGGCCTGCTGTTGCTGATAACACTCTAGTCCATCCTAAATGAATAAAAGACTTGCTAATCTCCATGCATGGCTTAATATAAATAACTATGCTATGCAGCGTTCTTCTCTATAAAGTCGATGAATAGCTTCTTCCTTGTTGCTAATCTTATTCATTCATTGTTACAAGTCAGAAATTTGCCTCAACAGTTGAATTTCTCTATGATGCTATCTTGTCATATGTTCATAGGATGAAATCATAATGATGATTCCATTGCACCTGTGCAAACTTATTCGTTTCTACTGGGCAATGATGTGGCTTGTTTTCCATTTGTCTGATGTTCTTCAGCCTTGATCATTAAGATCTCTTTAGAAAGATACACTACCAGAACCAACTTTTGTTCTGGCATTCCCATACTGAGCTGGTATCCTAACTAAAACTTCTACTTGTCTGGATCCTCGATTGTAACTGGTTTCACCATAGCTGCATCAAGTCCTTTATGTGGTTTTATTGGCTTATATGCTTAAAAATAATGATACTCTGTTGGGATTTAGAACTTGAAACTATTAAATGCAAAGATTTGTCATTCCATACTTGCACATGAAACTAATCCTCGGGTATTGGACTCAAAGAACCTTACTAATATGGCCATGAGATTTTGTATGTCTACTTGAGGTGCAGGCAGCAGGGAGCCAGGTATTTCTGTTAAAAGTTTTGGCATTTGAGTTACATGTTTTCACTGAACGTTTTGCAGTGTAACGTGTTCTGTGGCATAGCACATTTCTTTTGGGCATTGAGTAACGCCATTTTATTTTCATTGAACTAAAATATGCTTCCTGCTCTTTACTTTATGGATTTGTGGATTTCCATCATGTCTTTAGATGTTTCTTGTTCACTCTAATACCGAATATTTCTCTATCTATACGTTGAAGTATATGTCAAACAAGTCTTCTTCAGGAAATTCCCATGATTTACTGTATTTTCTATGTATCTAACAGAGAGATTTAGTTCTTAAACCAGCAGTCATGCGGCATTTTTTTTCACATTTTGTCTTTAATATAATTTCTTCATGGCATTAATCTAGCAGAGATATGCTGGTTTTCTGTGTGAGAACCAGCCCACATACAGTGGGCTAATGGGCCGAGCCCAACTAGCCGGCCCATCTGGAGTCCCAGAGGTGGTGATCACCAGCTGAGGCAGTTACAACCGTCTGACAGCCACGATCACCACCACCACCCTCCTCTCTTCCGACCGGCTATAAAAGCTCATGGATTCTTCAGTGAGGGA
>JAOXJJ010001325.1:0-12577 GCA_025769935.1 Phoenix roebelenii
GCGATCAGGTCTTTCTCCCGTGCGTCCACGAAGCATCCAGCATCCCGAGTCTCAGCTTCCAGCCGTCCGCCTAACCCATGAGTGATCCACAATAGTCCAAGTTTCCTTCAGCATCTTCCTCGTAGTCCACGCGTCCATCCGATTCCCAGTAAAGGCCCTGCCACCAGCTCTCCCGAGATCCCAGCTTCCGTGATCATGATCCACCCGCGCTTCCCAGCATCCCCGAATCCTTCCGCGATGGAACAGCAGAGAATCCCAAATCCCGCGAGCAACTCACTGCCCAGTCGTCCACGCTTCTTCTTCGACGAGTCCAAAGCCCTGCCACTAGATCTCTCGAGATCCCAGCTCCCGTCCGAGTCCGATTCTCCTGCGAGCCCACGCATCCCAAATTCAGGATTACGATCGTCCCAGCATCCCGTATCTTAGCATCCAACGCGTCTCAGCCTTCCGATTCCACGTCTTGATCTTTCGGATTAGCTCCCACGCGTTCCAACCGATCCCAAGCGTTCAAGCCCCAAGCTTCCACATTCACAGAGGATCTCAGCTGCCTCTTGCGATCAGCCTTCCTCCCTTTCCTCACAGAGTTCACCACCAAATCACCTTTCTTCCGCCAGACCGAGGATGAGCCGGTCCCACCGAGGTTCAAAACGCCCCAAGTGGAGCCCTACAATGGAACTACCGACACCCTTGACCACTTGGAAAGTTACCGAGCCCTCATGGCATTGCAAGAGTCCTCGGAGGCTGTGCTCTGCAAGGCCTTCCCGGCAACTCTTCAAGGAACGGCTCGGCTTTGGTTCTCCATACGGAGGCCGAGCACGGTATCCTCTTTCGAGCGGCTCAGCAGGCAATTCGCCACCAACTTTGCTGCCAGCCGATGCCAACAGCGGACGTCGGACTCCCTCCTTGACATTAAGCAAAAGGAGGGAGAGTTCCTCAATGACTACGTCGACCGTTTCACCGCTGCAACCTGAAAAGTTCGCGAACTCGATCAGTCAATAGCCATATCAGCATTGAAGACTGGAGCGCGATTCTACATGTTCCTCTTCTCTATTGAGAAGAGTTTCCCTGCCGATTTCACTGAGATGTTGGCCCGAGCTCAGAAGTATGCGAAGGCCGAAGAGGCTATAGCCTCCAGGCGGGGCGCAATTGAGCAGGCCTCAAAGAAGCAGAAGAAACGCCATGAGGAGTGCAGCACCCGAGAAGCCGATCTCCCCGACAAGGTAAAAATCTGCCTCGGCTAAGAAGTCCACCTCGACAGCGGGGATAGCTCCGACTAAGGTCCCCGCTTCGACTAAGATCTCCACCGCATCCACGAATGCCCCTGGGGAGGTACGAGAACTACACTCCCCTCAATGTACCATGGGCAGAGATCGTTATGGAAATAGAAGGTCAGACTACCTTCGACCTTTCCCCGATGCGGGACACAGGAGCTCGGCGCAACCCTATGAAGTATTGTCGCTTCCACCGGGACCATGGCCATAACACAGAGGAGTGCTTTCAGCTTCGAGATGAGATCGAGGCGCTCATTTGCTGCGGGGTACTCAACCGATTCGTGCAGAACCGGCGTGAGGAAAGGAGGCCAGTACATAACGCCGCGCCGTCCGAAAATCCAAATGATAATAGGCCCATCGCCGGCACCATCAACACCATCGAAGGAGGAAGCTTGGCCGACGAGCCAACCGGTGTTTGCTTCCCCTTCGAAGCACCCGCGCACCTTCGAAGTCATTTCTTTTTCGGACAAGGACTTAGAAGGAGTTGAGACTCCTCATGATGACGCTGTGGTCATCTCCGTGATTATAAATAAATTTGATGTACATCGCATCTTGGTTGATAATGGAACCTCAGCAAATATTTTGTACTACGATGCCTTCCAAAAAATGGGGATGACGGAAAGCCAGCTCCGGAGAATGAATGCTTCACTGGTCGGATTCACCGGAGATTCGGTCCCGATTGAGGGCGAAGTCAGCTTTCTTGTCACAGTTAGGGGCGCTCCTCAGGAAAGCACTGTGAGGATGGATTTTCTTGTGGTTCGCCTGCCCTCGACCTACAACGCCATTTTTGGACGACCAATGCTTAACGCCCTTCAAGCTGTGGTCTCAACTTATCACCTGCTCATGCGGTTCCCCATCGACCAAGGAGTAGGTGAAGTTCGTGGGGACCAGTCCATAGCTAAACAATGCTATATGGCGACTCACAAAGCAAAGTGATCGACTGAAGCACCGAGCCAGGCAGAACAATCGGCCAAGGTGCCAACCCAAGCCTTAGATCAGACGCTTCCCATCGAAGCCCTGGAAGTGCAGGACGCCCCTCGGAAAGAACAGGTAGAGCCTGGTGAGCTTCTTACTCAAGTTCTCTTAAAGAAAAATTGCCCAGAGCTAACCTTGCAAGTCGGCTCCAGCCTGAACTCCCACGAAAAAGACTACCTGATCGAGTTTCTTGGGTCCAATATGGACGTCTTGGCCTGGTCGCCCACGGACATGCCGGGGATAAACCCCAAGGTCATGGTTCACCGACTCCAGGTGAAACCGACTTGTAAACCTGTGAGGCAGAAGAAACGGAGCTCCACGTCGGAACGACAACGAGCGGCGGCCGAGGAAGTGGACAAGCTTCTCGAGGCCGGCTTCATCCGAAAGATCTCCTATCCAGATTAGCTCGCCAACGTGGTTCTCGTGAAGAAAGAAAACGAGAAGTGGCGCATATGCATGGACTACACCACTTGAACAAAACCTACCTAAAGGATAGCTTTCCTCTCCTCAGCATCGACCAGCTCGTTGACTCCACCTCGGAACATCAGTTGCTGACCTTCATGGACGCCTTTTCGGGATACAATCAAATCCGAATGGCGCCAGAAGACCAAGAGAAGACGGCCTTCACCACCGACAAGGGCATTTATTGCTATAAAGTGATGCCGTTTGGGTTGAAGAATGCCGGAGCAACATATCAAAGGCTGGTCAGCTAGATCTTTAAAAATCAAAAAGGCCGAAACATGGAGGTCTATGTGGACGACATGCTGGTGAAGAGCCGAACAGCGGAGCACCATGTAGCTGACCTCAATGAGACGTTCTCCACACTGAGGAAGTATCAGATGAAGCTCAATCCTACCAAGTATGCATTCGGAGTAACCATGGAGAAATTTTTCAGCTTCATCGTAACCCAGCGTGGAATCGAAGCAAACCCTGAGAAGATCCGAGCGCTGCAAGAGATGGTGCTACCAAAGACAGTCAAGGAGGTACAGCGGCTCACTGGGCGGGTCGCATCCCTGAGAAGATTTGTTTCCAGGTCGGCCGAGCAGTGCCTCCCATTCTTCAAAATTCTCAAGCGACCGAAAAGCTTTCTATGGTCGAAAAAAGTCAGCAAGCTTTTGAAGAACTTAGGCGCCCCCTTGCTTCCCCTCCGTTACTCACAAAATTCCAGCTGAGTGAGCTCCTCTATTTGTACCTAGTCGTCTCTCCGATCACGGTAAGCTCGGTCCTGGTCCGAGAAGAGAGCAAGCTTCAAAAATCGATGTATTATACCAGCCGGATCCTGAGGAATGCTGAGACCCGATATTTCAAGCTGAAAAAATAATCTTTGCCCTCGTCATCTCGGCTCGGAGGCTCCGACCCAACTTTCAGGCCCACACTGTGGCCATACTAACCGACCAGCCTATGAAGCAGTGGGCAGTCAAACTCGGGGAGTTCGACCTTGAATACAGTCCGAGGCCGACGATCAAAGCCCAAGCGCTCGCTAACTTTATTATGGAGTGCACGTTGCCGGACGATCCCGAGCCTGCACACCCACCAGCGGAGGAGTCCCCGAGGCAACCATGGGTTCTACATGTGGATGGCTCCTCAACCTCTGGGGGTAGCGGAGCAGACCTCATTCTCACCAGCCCAGACGAGATAGTCGCGGAGCAGGCACTACGCTTCGAGTTTCCTGCCTCGAACAATGAGGCAGAGTACGAATCATTCGTTGCCGAGCTCAAATTGGCAAAGGAACTAAAAGTGGAGGACCTGAAGGTCTTTAGGGACTCTCAACTGGTAGTGAACCAAATTTTGGGAGACTTTGAAGCAAGAGAGCCATCGATGCAGAAATATCTTCAAAAGGTGCGAGACCTTACGACCATCTTGGGCTCCTTCAACATCCAGCACATTCCGAGGACGAAGAACATAAGGGCATACCAGCTGTCGAAACTGGTGACTTTCCGCATGAGCGAGCTCCCTAAGGTAACAGTGCTCGAATATCTCCAAACGCCCAGCACAGAGGACCCTGAGCCGACCTTCTATATCGAGATCGAGCCGAATTGGATGGACAAGCTCTCCAGCTACTTGCAGAACGACATCCTCCCCGATGACGAGCATGAAGCTCGCCAAATTTGACGCCAAGCTTCTAAATACATATGGTATGAAGGCAAGCTTTACCGAAAATCTTTCACCTCTCCCCTTCTCAGATGTCTCCGCCCGTCCGAGGCGGATTATGCTATGCGAGAGGTTCATGAAGGGATTTGCGGGAACCACTTGAGAGGCCGAGCACTGGCCCAGAAAATCCTGCGCCAAAGATACTACTGGCCCACACTTCAAAAGGACGCATCAGACTTCGTCCGGAGGTACGATCGATATCAGCAGAATGCCAACATTCAACGTCGACCCTCGACTCCTCTGACCTCAATCAGTGTCCCGTGGCCATTCGCCCAATGGGGGATTGACATCTTGGGACCGTTTCCTCTGACCACCGGGCGGAAGAAATTTTTAGTTGTCTCCATCGACTACTTCACCAAATAGGTCAAAACCAAACCGGTGGCTCGGATTACCGAGCAGAAGATGCGGAACTTTGTCTGGAAGTCAATAATCTGCAGATTTGGACTCCCCCATATTCTTATATTTGACAACGGTCGTTAGTTCGACAATGCCCAATTCAGAGAATTCTGCTCCAAGCTCGGCATCAACCACTGCTTCACCTCGGTCGCCCATCCACAGAAAAATGGAGAGACCGAGGTGATGAACTGCACCATCCTTCAGGGGCTTAAGGCTAGGCTCGATCGATCCAAAGGGCATTGGGTCGAGGACTTCTACAACGTTCTCTGGGCTTATAGAACCACATTTCGCCTTCACCGGCGAGACCCCTTTCAACCTGGCTTATGGAACGAAAACTATCATCCCCCTGGAAGTCAGACTTTCCTCACCAAGAGTAGAGCATTACGACGCAGCCTCCAACCCCTCCCGGCTCAGAGGCAACTTGGATCTCATCGAGGAGATAAAGGAGGCCGCCCGAGTCTGCATGACGAGGTATCAACAAAAAGCTGTGCAATACTATAACTCCAGAGTGAAAGCCAAGCTTTTCAAGATGGGAGATCTCGTCCTCAGGAGAGCCGAAGCTTCCCAGCCTACTGAGCAAGGGAAGCTCGCGCCGAACTGAAAAGGGCCATATCGGGTTGCTCGAGTCCAGCGATCCGGAGCATACAAGTTGGAGTCTCTCGAAGGAACCCTCATTCCATGAAGCTGAAATTTCGAAAATCTTCGGATGTATTACCAGTAGAGCTCCAAGGGATCCTTGATGATTGGAAACACAGCTCTAGTATCCTTTTTATATTAATTCGTTCATAACTCTCCCTTAATTATTCCATACTCTTCCTGATATTGGGACGCTTGTGAACTTCAGGACACCCGACCAAGCTCGGATGCCCCAACCAAGTTTGGGATACGTTGCTACATCGACGTCGAGCTCGATCTCGATCTTTTTCAAAGTCCCCGATCAAGATCGGGATGCCCCGCTGAGTCGACAGCGAGCCCAAGCTTCCTCGACCTCGGGAAGCGTCACTAGGTCGACAGCGAGCCCAAGCTCCCTCGATCTCATGCTCGATCCCCTGACTAAGATCGGGATGCCCCGTTAAGTCGACAGCGAGCCCAAGCTCCCTCGACCTCGTGCTCGATCCCTCAACTAAGGTCGGGATGCCCCGTTGCGTCAACAACGAGCCTAAGCTCCCTCGACCTCGAAAAGCGTCACCAGGTCGACAACGAGCCCAAGCTTCCTTGACCTCGTGCTCGATCCCTCGACTAAGATCGGGATGCCTCGCTGCGTCGACAGCGAGCCCTCGACTAAGATCGGGATGCCCCGTTACGTCGACAACGAGCCCAAACTCCCTCGACCTCGAAAAGCGTCACCAGGTCGACAGCGAGCCCAAGCGCCCTCGACCTCATGCTCGATCCTCCAACTAAGGTCGGGATGCCCCGCTAAGTCGACAGTGAGCCAAAGCTCCTTCGGCCTCGGGAAGACACTCGACGACGGGGTAGTACCTACGCGGACCCCCATGGCATTCAACGATAGGGTAGCATCTACGCGAACCCCCGTGGCGTACGACTCAGGGGTAGTACCTACATGGACCCCCTGGCATGCACGCGCACCCAAAGCGGACAATACCTCGTTGAGGATGCGGTACCCTTCTCTGCTCGGCCGATGGGCTATGCGGTTGCGCGAGGTTCCGGCCAAAGTGCCATCCCCGCAACAGATGGCGGCACCTATGGGAGCGGATTACAGGCCAAAGAACGCCACTAAAAATTGACCTCAGAGCGGAGTCGCTTACCCCAACCTGAGATGCCCGACTCTGATGGTGAGAGAGGTATATCCTACCCAGCACCTACATCATTGCGTTTACTTTCTTATATTGCAGGACGGTCAACAAGACCCCGACCAAGCTCGGGACCCCCCGATCAAGGTCGGGATGCTCCCCTGAATCGACCACAAGCCGAGGTTCCCTTGACCTCGCGCATGATCTTCCGACCAAGCGCGGGGAGCTCCTCACCACCAATCTCCAGCTCAATCTTCACTTGCTCCAGACCCCTCTGGACGAGGGCCCGATCAAGCCCGAACGTCGACTCAAGCCGAGACAGCCTGCAACCACGACCTCGAGCTCCGCCCGATGATACTTTGGCCGAGCTCGGAAGTGCCAAGTCACTCACCATGAGCTCTAATTCTACCTGACGACACTTCGACCAGGTTCGAGATCAAAAAGCACAAAAGCTCCAGCGATAGCCCGACCTCGGCCTATGTTATCTTCGGAGCCCGAGCTCAAAACTTCGACAAGCTTATTCTGGAAGCCGAGCCCAGAAACTTGGCAAAATTTTTCTAGAGAATAAACCTAAAGGCCTAGCAGAACTTCTTAGAAGCCCGAGTTCAAGAACTTGGTGAGTTTTTCTAAAGTCTAGGCCTTGAGCCTTGACGTGATTCCTCTTAGAACTGAGCCTAATAACTTAGCGAATTCTACCGGAATCTAGGTCTAAAGACTTAACCGTGCTTGGAGACTTGAACAAATTCGCCAAAGGGGAATCCAATTTAAGCAGCCAAAATGAAGGTTTATCAACTACACAAACAAAAGCAAGCACAAGTTTAGAAAAAGAACATTTCTCATTGATAAAGACCGGAAGGTTAAGTACAAAATCAAGGTTCGGCCGTACAATGACATCGAAGGCCGACCTCACTTACAAAAAAGAACCAAAAGAAAGAAAAAAAGAAGGCTAAGTCCTAATGGGCAGTTGCTGCTTTGGCGTTGACCTCGAGGTCGTCCACAACGACCACCTCAAAATTTTCAGCTGGAGACTCCCTAGGTTCTCCCACCGGTCCGGCCACATTCATGGAAGCCTCGGTCGGGATGCCACCAGCGGCTTCAGGAGCAACGTCAGGCACTCCTTCAGAAGCGCCTCCGGCAAGTTCTCCAGCGGAAGTCCCCCGAGCGGTCTCCTCAACCGCTTCGACCTCAGCCTCGAGCGCTTCTTGCTCGACCTCAGGGCCCGCAGACGTCCTGCTAGCTAAACCGTCGTTTGCCGGACCTTCGGGCTGACCCTCATCCTCGTCGATCCTCCCGCCATGCTGATGACTACTGAGATCGAACTGAGGGTAGATCCGCTTCAGTTGTCTCCGAAAGTATTTGAAGCCGCGGATAAGTCCGTCCATGGCTTCTTCCTCCATCAACTCACGGAACTCTTCCGACTCTCGGAAGAGTTGCACCTTATTTTGGGCTTGCTCCATAGCCTTCTTCTCTCAAGCCTCGAGTTGCTCGATCTTCAGCCGGGCGACCCTCGCCTCATGTTGATGGCCGGCAATCGCGGAGCGAGCTTTGGCTAGATGTGCCTCGGAGGCGCGCACCTCCGACCTGATCAAAGCATGCGCGGCCCTCTCCTCCTCGAGCTCCGCAGTCGCCGACCGTAGTTTGGCCTCAGCATCTTCCATCCTCGCAAAGGCCTCCCTCCGCGAGGCCTCAGCTTCGCTAAGCCTCTTCTCGGCTTCCTCCTGCCTCCTCAGCCACCTTCAAGCTTTGTGTCGATAGTCGGCCGCCACAGAGATCAACATATCAACCTCGTGAAGATCTATAAACAGAACAAACGAAGGGGTGAGCCGAGACCGAAAATCGAATACGGGAATTAAGGCCGAAAACTAACTTACCCGAATGGCGGAGCAAAAGGTCCCATCAATGAGGCTGTTGAAGTCCGCAAACTGGAACTCGACCCGATCAGCCGAAAGCAGCACAACGCGGAATACTTGACGTGCTGTCTGGGCGTCGTGAAGAGCCGAGTCGCCCTCAAAGATGACCCCCTCTGGGTAGTAGGGCCTCCTCTCCAGACGGGTCTCATCCCCTGAAGGACCCGGACGATTGGGCCTCACCGGGCTCGGCGAAGATGAGCTCGGGACCCCTAGACTGCTCCCCGGCTCAGGGACCGAGCACCGCAACCGGACGACCTGACGACCGAAACGCTGAGAAACGGGGGCTGGACAAGCAAGAGCTGCAGAAATCCCCGCAGAGCTCGAGCCCGCGCACTCGGTGCTTGGAACCTCCTTTCGGACAAGTCTGGAAGTCCCGATCCCGGGGGCACTCGCTTCGGTGGCCTCGCCCGTCGAAGACTTAGCTTTCTTCCTCGGCTCGGATGGGACCCCACCGGCCTGGACCGTCCTTTTTCTGAACCGGACGTAAAGAGCCGTGTTACAGGTCACCATCCTCAAAATATCTAAAAAAATGGAAAAAAAAGAAAAGCCCAGATGTCAGGTCATCACCAAAGAAGAAAGGGAAGGGGAGAAGAGAGAAAAAGAGAAAAAGTAAAATAAACAAGATGAAAAACGACAGAACGAAGCCATATAACCGCCCTTACCCTGGGGACGCGTTGAGCTCAAGCCAACATTCACCAAAGCTACCTCGCTCATGAGGTCGTTCAGAAGAATATCCTCCTCGAAGCCGTAAAGAGCGTCGAGGATCCTCTGCTCGCTCTCTGAAAGTCTGGGGAGCTTGTTGGCGGTCTTGAGCCGAGCCTACCCCCACCTAGGATCAAATCCCTACGTACGCTCGGAGGAATGAAAGAAAAACTTCTACTTCCACCCATAAATGGATGTAGGAGCACCCCGGAAGAGTGGCCTACTACCCCGAAGGGCAAGGAAAAGCCACTCTCCATCCTCCGGATTGGACTTCAATAAGAAGCACAGATGGAAGACATTCACTGAGGTCGGTATCCCATGCGCAAGGCAGAGGGACAGAAAACCGACGATGGTGCTCCGCGCGTTCGGAGCGAGCTACGTGGGACAAGCTGATATGTCACCAGGAGCTCGTTCACGAACCCGTGTACGGAAAATCGCAGGCCGGCCCAGTGTGTCTCTACGTACACCCCGATCCAACCCGGGGGAGGCCTCATCACCCGATCCTCCAACCCCGCGGGTTCAAGACGAAACCCACACCGAGGAAAAAACCACTCGGTGACCATTTCTAAGTCCTCCTCGCCCAAAGTGGATCCGACTTCGTCCGGACCACGATCCATCCCAAAAAGAAGAAGAAAGAAGAAGAAAAGAGGACAAAAACTCTCCGAGCAAATGAGGGGGGAGGCACCTACTGAGATTTCCGCCGAAAGTGTCGACGACCCGGAGGTGAAAGATCAAGATGATCGTCGAAAAATGCCTCGGAGTGCCGCCGAAAGAAACTAGATGAAAAGCAGAGAACAAAGGGGAAGAAAGCAGGAGAAGAAACAACAACAGCGGAGGCCAAACAGGAGCCCTTAGGGCCAAAATAAGGGTTTATATAGACCTTTCCGACGGTCCAGATCGGCAAGACAGGATCCCACCTTCTATCCCGATCGTGACACGTGTCGGCTCCGAAAATCGAAGCAGCATACCAACCTAGATCAACACCTCAGAAGCGGAATCGAGGCAGCGTCCCGTCGAATCCCGCAGCATCATCATGAGCCCACGACGCGAAGCAACTTCGAAAAACAAAAGGGCGTCGCCCCGTCTCCTCTTATTAAGGGTGCCCCGAAGCGCGCAAAACGCCAGAATAATTTAAAGCTTTCTGGGCCCCACTAGTATAGTAAAGGCAACTACTTTCCTCGCCCGAGCTCGTAGCAGCTCGAACTCAGAAGTCGGAGGATAGTGTGGGGGAAAAATGGATCACCCTGAAGCACGTGAACGCATCGATAGCACGTTACTGAAGGCGCCCGACCTGAAGGCGCCCGGACTCAGGACGTCCGACCTGAAGGCGCCCGGCCTCAGGGCGTCCGACCTGAAGGCGTCCGGCCTCAGGGCTCCCGACCTGAAGGCGCCTGACTTCAGCATTTTTGACCTCGAAAGTCCGACCCCACCATCCACCTGTTGCGGTCACATCCTTCTGCAGCTCGACCACGCCATGCTACCGCTGTCAACAGTTAATGCGCATGGTCTCCGCAGATCTCTGGTTTACCGAACAATTAATGTGCATGCTATCCACGGGCCTCAGGCCCTCCACGGCGACCAGTTGACCTACACGGCTACATTCGATCACCCACGACGACTCATTGACCCCGGCCTGATCTCCGACGGCAATGCATTAACTCATGCGATCGTGCTCAATCATGACGGTAAATCGTTTGTCCCGTCACATCATAGGTAATCATGTACTTCTCTATAAAAGGGAAACCTCTCCCTCTTAGGAAGGGGGACTCGAAAAAAATGGGAGGAGATAATCTCTCTTCCTCCACTCAATAGCTCTCTCTAACTTAAGCATCGGAGGGCCGGCGCCGGAAACCCCGGCCACCGGCTTCTTGCAGGTTCTTCGGAGGACACAGCCCGCCGACGAACCGCCACCCGCCACTTTCGCCGGAGCCCCTTTCTTCTCATCCAGTGGTCGCCCCCGGATCCAATTTTCCGCAACAGTAATATTATACTATATTATATATTTATGTATTAATACATATTATATTTTATTATGCTCTATTATATAATACTATATAATGTCTTTTATGGTTATTTTGTCATACCAAAAGTATTTTCTCAATTTGTTTACTAAATAAATGTTAAAGTCTTACAATATTTTAGAAATTTAGTTACCAAACAATAAATAGATTTTTATAAAAGCTTTATTTTTTAAAGATCTACTTCCGAAAGCCCTACTACCAACAACTCTGCCAAACGGAGCCTCAATTTGCTTACCAAACATCTTTTATCAAATTATCAATGTTAATTCTTACATATTTTTATGGATATTTTAAACTAAAGCATATCTTTTATTCTTTTATACCCAAGTAACCAATAATAACTATCAAATCTATCCAGAAAATTGCCAAAGTTTGGACAAAAACTAATTCAAAACCCATTTGCACACCAATTGCTCAATCTTCCATCCACTTTTTCGAGCAACGTAACTGTCTTTCATGGAATCTAATTAATCATCGCAACCACCCGAATAATTGAGGAGATGTCGTCGACCTGTCCTTCCAATCCAGTGGTTACCACGCGCCCACAATAAAGCAGTCTTTTCCCGCTTGGGACACGAGCAGGGGCCGGGGAAAAGAATCTAAGACTCATGGTCCATGTCTCTCCATTTAGTTGATTGGGGCCTCCATGTGGGCGGTCGTGAGACTTTGGCCAAATTTGAGCAGGCTAAGAGTTGTCGTCTCCGGGGAAGGCGGTAGGGTGTGGGAGCAGCCTCTTCGGAGGACCGCTGTTTCATTCGTGGCAAGAGAGCTAGGAGATAAAAGAAGCACCACTAGATGACTGAGACTTCTCTTTGTTTGTAGCAATGGATAATGCGACTTGCAGTGAGTGGATTATGAGTCCGACTGCTACGTGGTTGTGTCCAAAATGCTCGTACCATGCATTATTAGGTATTTGCAGCTTTAGATCACTTTATCCGCACTGCCAGCTGGACCAACTGCATGGTAAAAAATAAAAAGAGAGATCAGATTCTCTAAAATGCAACGTTTATCATGGTGGATGACCCGCCGTATTATCTATCTCGAAGATAAATGGCTTTCGTTCATTTCTAGAATATGACAAAGTATTATTAGTAAAAATTTTTATATAAATATTCTCTTAAATATCGAATTTTGTATGAATACTCTTCCAAAATTGATATTTGCATTTATACTATCATAAAACACTTGTTTTCCCATTCTATCCTCTTTTTTTTTTTACATATGTACCCATGCTATCTAATGACGTTAAAAAATTAACGGTTTCAAATTAAAATGACTAAAATACCCTAAATGGATAGACATGCAAATAGATCACGATTTCGATAGCATGAGAAGAAGACAGGAACAATAATATAATTTTAAAATTTTATTTTATTTTTAATTAATATAAATATGATTTT
>JAOXJJ010001326.1:0-12564 GCA_025769935.1 Phoenix roebelenii
ATTTTATCATGCTATGTTGTATAATATTATGTAATATTTTTTATGGTCATTTTGTCATACCAAAAGTACTTTTTCAGTTTGTTACCAAATATATGTTAAAGTTACACAGCACTTTAGAAATATAGTTACCAAATAATAAATATTTTTTTTATAAAAGCTCTACTTTCTAATTTAATAGATCTAGAAGAGAAGAAATGAAAAACCTACAAAATTCACAGCTATAATGGTCCTATCTACGGCTATCGAATGATGCACGGTATTTTAGAGAGCAAACTGCGTGCTGAAGAGAATTCTAGATTGTCAAATGATGGGTCCTTTCTACCAACTCTTTCGTGTTGGATCCGCCACCGAGCGGCAGTCGGCCAGATTCCATCGATCTGAGTTCCGCCGCATTGGTTCCAAGCAATCCTCTTTCAACGGAAGGTTCCGGGTGGAGCCATGGTGTAGTGCGGCGGTTGACCTATCGCTCTTACTTGTCGGTGGTTTTAAAATGGAAACTATGGAAAATATCTGACACCATGCACTAAGGATTTCCACTAAATAAGTGCACCTACTCTAAATTGAACAATTTATGTGGTGGACCAAATCTAAAGATTATGATCCTACATATTAACTAATTTACAAAGAGAGACGGTGAGAGGAAATGATACGTGCTTTACTTTTCATTAAAGTTTCACACTAGAAATGATGCAAGTTATATGGCCAATCATATTGTATCTACACTATAAGATTATTCAACGTATCTATCGCTCTAATTTTTGGATGATTTATTTTTGAATTTTCATAAATGTATGTATACTTGTCTTTTTAATTAATAGATTGGGCTAGAAATGAAATGCTTTGCCATGCTAGCTCACAAACGGGCTAGCAAGCCACCATATTTTGAGTTGATCCAGGGTTCGAACAATGCATGGCTCATGCAAGCATGGGGACAAATGGCACATTAGAGTAGAAAGTGGCCTGTGGACGAATCCATTCTTATGGCTTAACCCACATGTTACTTGTAGGAGGTGTTCTATTAAATAAATAGCTAAAAAAAAAAAAACATACTGTACTTTTTAATCCTGGAACAGATATTCCAACTTAATGCATTGTGATTACCCAAAGCAATTGCTGTACTATGTCCCATGCACGCTATGATTTTTTTTTTTAAGTTTGGACGTTTTGATTTGTTAGTTGAATAAACGGGAATTAGTGAAAAAAACCAAAATACTGTTTATGATCCTTATTCAAATATGTGGAAGAGGATAGGATGGAGTGCCGACAGAAATTACTGTCATCTTTTGATATTTCTATAAGCCTAAAGAGGTGTTCTTGGTTATCTGAGTATATAAGTTAATTTGAAATTTGTTTATGCCATATATTTTTGGTGACATGCTTCCGGTTCAAGTTTACATATCAGAGGCCTCATGCAGGTTTGCCTAAGCTCACTTAACATGGACAGTATATTTTTGTATAAAATTAATATTTATCATGGTTTATATATTATATATAAAGCTTAGTACTTATTGTGAGACTATATTAACCATATATCTCTTACATATCTCTTATCATAAACTCAATGACTCCTTCTTTGTCGGGGTGGCACTCCGTAACAATAATGTGTGACAAGCATTCTCTTCTATGATCAATAAATGCCTTTTGATTTTCACTCTTTAGATTTCATGGTAGGAACAACGGTAGCCATTAACCAAGAAAAGGAAAAAAAATATATATATTATGTATCAATTGCCATATAAAAATTATGTACCAATTGACCTAGGGGTGGTGGCGCAATTGGCTAGCACGGCTCGTAGTTGTTGAGTTATCCTAAGGTTGAAAATTCAAGCTTCAATCATGAACAGTAGCATAAATTTCATAGGTTGATGGCTTCTCAACCATCTATCCAATGCTCCATCCGCTTCAGTCAATCATATACTTCGCTTGTGCTGGATGCTAGTATAATTTATATGGTGTAAACATGGGGCCATGTACTAGATTTGGCCAAGACACTTGCAACTTAAAGTGAGGCCAATACCTGTACAACCCAGCCCAGCTTAGCTGGGGAAACCCCACCTTGCCTACTGATTAGATACTGTACTGCTTCCTTTGTTCCCATCATATGGAAAGCTCCTATAATTGCAAAAGTTCAGGACCAAGATGGATTAGAAACTGAGTTTATTTGACCTCCAAATGTTATCTTCTAGCAGTTTTTTTTAATTTATGCTAAAACAGATAGCTCATAAACTTCTAGTATAAATACATCCAAAAAAGTTAAAAAATAACAAGTTTGGAAGTGCTCTGGGCAGCTCCCTATTTTCAACCCACAGCCCTTTGAAGTGGTCAGCCATGTAGGAGACCACCCAATCCGCAACCCTATTAGCCTTTTTGGAAACATCCTTGGCTTGAAAAGCAACATCACCGCCTTTTTACCTAAATGTTATCCGCACCAAATGATACAGGGTACCTACAAAGGGACTGAATGCAAAAGAATGCCCATCAAAAGCAATAATTTTCTTTTCATCGAAGATCTAAATAGCAAGGAATAGCTTGCAAGTTTACAAACAAATTCCTAGGAAAAGAAATGGAATGCTAAAATCCAAAAATACGTGTGCTGATGAGCGAACCCTTCAGCAAGAGACTCGGTTGTCTAACTAGGTGGCTTTGATTCCACTAAAGATCCCAACT
Source organism: Phoenix roebelenii (assembly GCA_025769935.1). Lineage (NCBI taxonomy): Eukaryota > Viridiplantae > Streptophyta > Magnoliopsida > Arecales > Arecaceae > Phoenix > Phoenix roebelenii. The sequence continues at coordinate 2,668 of JAOXJJ010001326.1, forward strand.
GGATTTGGCTTTGGAGACTTGATGAGGCCAACATCAGATCAAGCTAGGTGAATATAGTCCTTGAGCCGTATTAATTCTCGTCGGAGCAATGCTAACATGTCTTAGTAACTACTAAGAGAGAACTAATTTTTCACAAATTGTAAAAGGTCTATTAAAAGTGTAAAATGCTCCATTAAAATCTTCTCCTGAATGCAATTAATTTTGTAGCAAAAGCATTTCTAGCAAGGTGTTATCAATTGCAATTTTTCTAGACAATGAGGAACTAAAGCCACATGTCCAATAAAGCCATTTTAATCAAGACATGAGAATAGTTATGATGCATTAATTTGCTTCCTTTCTGTTCACAAAGAAAGAGCAAATCTGCCACCTTGTCATGTCCTCTGGCTCTTAGTTCCCGGCACATAGGAAGGACCCACTAGTCACCTGCCATTCATGTGGGTCTCGCCATATCGATGCCATTCAATTATTTTTATTGTTTGTGCTGGTCACACTGTTGCACAAATAGAAGAAGATGTCATTTCAACTATTAACAGTACCTAATTATAAAATAAACAAGATTAACTTAATATGGCTTTCATAGAAAGGGCACCTGCAAGGCATTCAAAGCCCATTATGAAGTGGTCAATGTTCAGGCCTATGAGAACTTTGTGATAAAGGTTCTCTTTTCCCGCACCACATTCTTAGGGAGCATGGCCTCTTTCTCTCCTTTCACCCCATCTTTTCCTCCTTTTTTTTTTTTTTTTTCCTTCGGAGAACGCACGGATTGAACGGAAGCAAAGCAGTTTATTGTGAAACTTTATATTCTTTCTATCAAAATTGTTTGGAAGATAGCTTATTACCTTTTCACTGACCATTTTATATTTTTTTAACTCCAGTTTTTCCATTCTTCAAATTATGTGGAAAGACTGGAATAATGGAAAAGATTCTGGTTTACAGATGGCTTTGGGAGATTTCTTATTGATTTCCAAGTCAAAATAGAGAGCTGAGCCTTCTTCAAGGACATGTACGAAACATCCAGTATATTTTTCATTACATGTCTCATGCACAAGGAAATATATTGATGCATATATTGACATAGTTATGTAATATACATGCAGTATGTTAGCATATTTGTAGAAGAAGAGGAAGACAAGAGAAAAAAAGAGAGAGAAAAGTGATTTTATTTTTCTACTCCATCATATTCGGTATATCTCAAGGGTTATATATACTCGTATACAAACTTTATACAAGAAAACTAATATACGATGATATAAGTCATGTTAATAAAGAAAAATATTACTCATTGATATAAGTTATTATGTGATTTCTAAAATTACTCTAACAAGATCATGCTAACAAAGAAAAATAATACTGATTGATACAGGATCACGCTAGTAAAGAAAAATATTATAGGCTGATACAGGTTATTACGCGATTTCTAAAATTATGCTAACACGATACTAAGTTGGACTCTGAAAGTATAAGTCAGTGAAAACCCAAAACCGAACCTCCAATCGCAACTTTATTTACTCAACCTACTCCATGTTTTTAGGCTACAAAGTTCTGGGAGTTAATTATTCAGTCTTTCTTTTCCCTTGTTTTGATACAGAATCAGTGAACCTTCCAATAGAAATGAAATATAATAACTGCTCTTTCTAATGCAAGACTGAAGAAAGTAGCCCACATCGAAATCGCATGCATGTTCCTTTCAAGATGTTCATGGTTCAATATCTTCAGAATTTTTGCTAATCCTAAAGCTAAAGTAAAAAAAGAAGAAAGAGAAGCAGAAATTCACCTGAACTCAGGATTTGATATAGCACGACCAGCGAAAGGGAATGTCGAACAAAGAAATTTTGTACGAGCGTCGATGTTATATTTTACTGAGGAACTCGATGATCCTCTTTGGGAATGAAGAAGAGTGATCAAGGGTATTCACTTCGTTCAAACATCAACTCCAACAAGACAAAGTTCAGGGAAAACAATCCTCTCTTTCACCTGAAGGTAAAACAACCAAATAGAGCAGGAGATCACACCATCTTCTAAGAAATATTAGAAAAAGAGAACTCGTCACAACAACAAAATTATTCATAAATAAACTCCTTATAGTAGCTAAATATTAGAAACAAACCCATGGCTAACATATTTTGTCCATTCTATAATTTCATGATACTTGTATTGTTATGTGGCTGTAATAGTCTCACTCTTCTACTCTGAAACAGCCAATATTTCCATAATGGCTTGACATGCTATTGTGATATATCGTAGAACTACTGATAAACTACATTACCCAGTTATAATCCCGACGATCTGCGGTTCTAGAAGGGGTGAACTGGGAAAATCCTAATCATTGATTCCTTGATTTTTTTTTTTTTTTGCATGATGTGGCTGTCCAAGGATTCGAACCCTCGCTATTGTTCTTGTAATACTACTGATACATCTGAAAAATCCTCAAAAAACCAATATACTTGTATACTTGTTCATCTTGATATTTGTTTGCCAAGATAACTAGGATACCAGCATTCAAAAACTCTGTGACATTGTCAAGGCACATCCCATTAGCATATATCCCCATAGTCCTTAGGACCTATTTCCTCATTTCTGCAATATTAACACATGCACATGTTAACAGTGTTTCATCTGACAGGAAGTAGTGACATTTGGTATCAAACTAATACGTGGATATTTGAACTGATATAGCATCATTTTAAGTTTTTTTTTATATTAAAAAAACCTAGAGGTTTGCTGTTATTTTCTAAAACACAAGGAAGCTGTTCGGCCTATGTGGCTTAATTCAGTTAGAGGCACCAAGTCAATTGTTCCCCCTATGTCAACTTTGTGTGCTTTCTAAATTTTGAGGCATACAAATTGCCTATGATGGATCAAGAACCAGAATAACTGCATGGATAATGTCTTTCCTAGTTCTAGATACAAATAGGATCTCTCATACTAGGAAAACAAAAAAGAGTCCCAGAGATAGAAGGGGATTCACATGGCATGAGCCTAAATCACTGTGCTAGTGCAGGCTATACTGTTGAAACAATTCTAACCAAGATGCTTCACCATTCTTAATTATAATATAACTCTAATTGAAAACTAAATAGCATTTTCTCAAAAACAGCATTTCTTTGATAAAGATCTTCTGGAAGGCGCAACTGGAGGACAGTAACCACTAGTATGTCACAAGGCTTCATAAGAAGTGGTCCTCATGGCCTTCTTTTGACAAGTTAATAAAAGTTCTCTTTGCCACCTCCACTTTTTGGGTAACTAAATTATTGCTATCTGCTTCTCCAGCTGCTGGACTTTTTTTTTCCTGATACTAACATTTTCTTTTCCTGCACAACTTAAAAATTTTCTCAATGTTTGTCTTGAAAAATGGTCAATAACCTTTTAACTGTACAGTACCTATAAAGGTTCACGGGCTCATACCTAAAATCAGTCTTTGGTGGCCTTGACAACAGTCAACACATAAATGTATTACATCCATTACAGACTCTGATCATTCAAGGATCAGTCCTCTGTTGGTTGAAACAAAGTTAAAAACCATCAAAGGAATTGTTGTGGTTAAAGATAGACTTTTTACTCCTCCAAAAGAAGACTTCAGGGGAGTTTTCAGGGATTTCCAGCTCAAGGAGAAAACCAAGCAAGTGAAATCAAGATTGTGGACATTAACCGAATTTGTCTAATAAGACTAGAGGCCTCTGCATTGTCTGTAGAGAAATCCTTGGTTTTCAACAAGAATGTATAAGAACAAATTACAGGGTCAACTACTCTCAAGATACATGAAGTCCATTTTTTTCCATTTTTTACCTACTTGTCTATCATGCTCCCACCAGAACTGCAGATTGTTGCCTCTAATATCTGTGCAAAAGGAAAAGAAGTTAATCACTGACAAAGGATAAGATAAAGAAAGGTATCTTAGTAGCAAAAGGAGAGGGTTAGATGCAATCAAGCTAGCAGCATCATGCTATTACCATCGACTGTATGCAAGGCAAATAGGTTATGTCACATGCATCATGCATGTTGGTTTCATTTTTAGCCGAGCAATACATGTAAAGCAACAACTCTACCTTCAACACTTGCAAACATACCAAGATTAACAGTGGCATGACATAGCCAGGAGTCAAAACTTAGGTTCTCAAATAGGCAATGTATTGTCGCTATGTTACCATACTGCAAGAGTTACATAGCGACATTATATAGTGAACATTTTAATAGTCTAAATGGTGTCAATAAGAACAGATATCAATACCTAAATATACCGCCAGAACTGTAGGTTTTTTTTTTAATAACAAAAGAAGAAACGGTCATAGATCTACCATTATATGTCATGATAGTAAAATAAAATTAGAGCTGCCTGCCCTAAAACAAAGGACCCAACCTTCAATAGTCACCTAGTACAGTAAGCATATTAATATAACTTTCCACCATCAAGTCTAAATTACAAAGTACATAGGTGATAGGTCTATTTTTCAACCTTTAAATTAAAAAGAAAGGTAACGGTAATTTTTCCCACTGTGGGACCAGAAAAGGTAGTTAGGATGAAAACCACAAGGATTGCTGGTCTTTGATGGCTCCATGTGTTCAGGAGTCATGCTGTAATTCTTAAAGGCAGAGCAAGCATAGAAGGAGAAGCAAAAAAAAATTCACCTTATTTGAGGATTTTACCAAGACCAACTCCCAAATGCAAAATGTGAAACTAAGAAGCTTTGGACCAAAGCATTAATATCGACTTATCTAAGCATCAGAAACCAATGAATAAAAAGGTCTTTTTACTCACTTTAAAACATTAACTCCTGCAAGACAAGTTCAAAGAAAATCCATCCCCTGTTTCACGCGATTGCATAGCAACCAGGTAGCACAGGAAGCCACACCAATAAAAGCTCATCCATCTACCAAGAAAGATTATGAAGAAAGGAGCACTGGCCAACACTTGCAAAACTTAGGTGATTCATAAAGAAAGGAGCACTGGCCAACACTCGCAAAACTAAGTTAAGTGACTCATAAAAGCATTAGTCAGTAGGTGGGAGAGATAAATAAAATAGATGGGAATGCATCTACTAGAAAAGATGGAACCATATATCAAACTCTGTTACAACAAAGGTTGGAAACTTTTTGTACTATTATTCTGCCTATAACAATAATGGATCTACCATGCTTACACTCCTACTGGCTTGACTCCCCTGACCCTCCCCCTTTGTCTCCACACTGCCTCCATGTGACCTTGCGACCTTTCTCTCCCTTCCTCTCCTGTCAACAATTTGAGGCGGTTCCATTCCCATTAAATACCTCTCTCTTCCGCTCTGCTCCCAATCCCTTCCCCCCTCCCTCCCTGCTTCTTAAAAATCCAAACTTTAGCTAGTCTAATTTACCGAAATCCAAACTTTAGATCTGCCAATGGCTTCTCTGCTCTCTCCCACTATCCTTCTACTCTTCCTCCTCTTCCTCCACCTCAGTTTCTCCATTTCTTTCTCGGCCCCTGCTTCCCAACTCCAAAAATCGCAGCTTCTGAGCAGAAGAAAGTTCATCTCCATGGAGAGTGAGGAGGACCCGGCCTCAAAACCCCTCCTTTCCAAGAAAAAACCTATCTTGGGGACTAAAAACCAAACCAAACTCATCAAACCCAAGAAAACCAACTCCACCACCACCATTTCCACCGCCGCCACCCTGAAATCCAAGCTCAACAAAACTCTCACCTCCACCCCCAAAACCTCCAATTCCACCAAGCTCGTCAAACCCACCAAACTGACCAAATCCAACTCAACCAATTCCGCCAAATCCGAGCTCAAATCCCTCAAATTATCCTCCAATTCCACCAAATCTTCCAAGAAAATCCGAGATCCACCCGTTCCCGGGAACAAGACCGCCACCTCCAAACCGGCCACCGCCGGCGAGAAGAATTCAAAACCAAAACCGAAGCCGAAGTCCGCCACCGCCAAATCGGAACCCTGGCTCGCCGGCGACGAGGGCGACGACCTCATCGCCGAGTTCCGCGACCTCCCGACCCGCCTCCAACAATCCCTCTTCCCCGACCTCCAGCGCCTCTCCACCACCTCGAAGGCCTACCTCTCCCGCGCCAACCGCGAGATCGCCGAGGGCGTCAAGCCCTTTGTGGGAAAAAGTTTCGCTCCCAAAATAGCCTCCATCGCCTCCGTTCTATTTCTCGTTCTGCCCCTGCTTCTCGTCACCACGCTCTTCCGCCGCCTCCGCTCTTACCTCTCCCTCCACCGGCTCCTCATCTTCATCCAGGCCTACCTCGCCATCTACTTCGCGACGCTCGCGGTCACCGCCCTCGTGACCGGACTCGAGCCGCTGAGATTTTTCTACGCGACGTCGCCGTCGTCGTACGCGTGGACGCAGGCGGCGCAGACGTTCGGGTATTTGCTATACTTGGTGGTGCAGCTGATCAATTTAGTGGTGGTGTTCTCCGCCGGTGAGGGGGCGGGTGCGGGGGCGAGACTGTTTGGGCTGGCGCAGATGCTGGTCGGGCTGGCGGTGGGGATGCACTACTACGCGGCGGTGTTCCACCGGGCGGTGACTGGAGATCCCCCGCGGGTCAACTGGCGGGTCCACGCGGTCTACGCCGCGTGCTTCCTCGTGGTCTGCGCGTGCGCGCGGGCGGAGCGCCGGAAGAAGGCCTACCTCAACAACCGGGGAGAAGACGGGAAAAAAAGCTAAAAATATAAAAATATATATATTGGGGCATTTTGGGAACGAGTAGAGGGCATAATGGGAAGAGGAATAATGTTTCTATTATATTATAGACTTTTAGCCGGTGGGAGAATCTCGCTGGTGGGGGCAGGGTTGGGAAACTTTTATTTTTTCTGCTGTTTGAATTTTTTAATGTAGTTTAAGACTTAAATGATGTATGGAGTGAAGCTAATCAGTGTTATGAAGGCAGATTGGGAATAAAGTAGGGGTATTTTGGAAATGATCGTGATGTCGGCAGTATAGTGGCTTAAGGAGATCCCGGTTTTTATAGTTTTGGGTGGTGAGTTGGTTTATCTGGGAAAAATGATAGGGGTATTTTGGAATAAGCAAATTTTACAAGGTGGGAGACATTTTGGGAAGAATTCTTAATGTGAGGGCAAGGGAGGAGGAACATAGTGTTGTGAAATTGTAATGGGAGCAAAAATAGGATAAGAGGATCAATAAAACAAAACTATTTTTTGGCAATGTTTGGTTGTGTCTGATGTCATGCATTGATAGATTCCAAGAATTATACAATTTTTTGTTATTGGCATTGGCAAAGCTAATTATTGAAGGGTTTTTTTTACAAAAAGGACCTTAGGGAATTGATGAAATGATTTTTTTTTTGTTGGAATGAAATGATTGCATGAAATAGACATTGATGAACCAGATCCTTCTATTAAACCTAACAGCTTAAACCAGTGACAACTGGATTAATACTGCATGCTAGGCTTTACATTTTGAGCTAATTTTCTGAGAGTGTTTTCTATTAATTATGCTGGTATTTTGCATATGCCATGCACATGATTATTATAGAAAACATAGACGGATGGATTTAGATTTTCATAAAACTTGCGTGGAGGAGGAAAATAAAACAACGGTATGGTGGAAAACACCAAAGATTTTTTTCATGCTTATAAGTGAATCTCATGAAGCTTGCTCAAGTGTTGGAGTCTAATTTTACATGGCCAACCCTAAGAATTTACTTTATATCTAGTAGATAGATTAGGGTTTTCTCCTCTTTCGGAAAAAAAAAATCTTGAGCTAGTCTCATGCACCAACAATTAAATCTGGAAATAATGCAAGCACCTAGACTACAAGAATTGTGTCATAAGTTCCATACTATTATATACAGCCAAAAAAAAAAAAGCCCTATGCAAGAAGATTGCACCATGAAAATATGATCAGGTATTAAATTGGTTATTAGCCAAGTCAAGCGTTAAGCTGTTTCTCTAATAATGATCTTGTATTCATTTTATCATCGACATTATTTATCACCATCTCAATACCTCTTGCGATTTATAAGTACAACATTCTTGGTTAGAAAATCTTCACTATGCCACTTCATTGTAGACTCTAGGCACCAAATTTATACGAACGTTAATACAAACTACATAGTCCCCTACTCCATGTGCTCCAAGTAGAGAAATGAAGTGGTCCGAGATATCAATGAAGTAGAGAAATGTTTACCGCAATGGATAAATACGAAAAAGATTAACCAAACAAAATATCATGATCGTTTGTGCTTTCTCTGATATGCCCAAACACCCAAAAATGAGAAGCCATTGTTGATCCCAATTTGGTTAAAATTTCAATATATCCGCCTATTCATCCGTTTTCCCGGCGTGTTATTTGACGAAACTATCTCCTCGATATATCTTGCGTAGACCATCGGCAAACTACAAGGAAGAAAGAATACAATTGTCAACCTTGGCATGGCCCTTTCAAGCGAAATTAGTTAGGTGGACTACATCAATTGATGCAGCAAATAATAAACCATGGTTCTCTAATCCATCCAACAATGATTACAGGAGAGATATGTGACAAGGATGAGTGGAGTTAGTCTAGATGGGTAGGCAATGGTCCATTTAGGGACCATACCCACTAAATAACCTAGTCCTTCCTTTCCCGTCAACACGATTCCATCCAAACAACGATATTGCATCATATAAAAGTAATGCTACATATAAAGTACTTATGTAATTCACCCTTTGGATTTTATATTTCAGTCACTTATAGGCAACACAATATATATATATATATAGAGAGAGAGATATTGTGGGATGGGTTCTGAACTTTAGTCCCACATCGGCTAATCAGTGGAAAGATCAGTGCCTTATAACGAGGAGGTGTGAACCTTTCCTGCGAGCCTTCGGGATCCAAAGCGGACAATATCTCTGGAAGGGACGTGGATACTTTTCCTGCTTGGCCGATGTGCGGGCTGGTGCCAGGGTGCAAACCCCACATCAATATATATATATATTATTGTAAATAACTCTATTAGAGTAGTGGAGGCATGAGGCGAAACCTTTCTTCCGGCTAGAAACAGGGGTCATGTTGATCAAGTTATGTGGGGGCCATGGTGTCGTGATTCGAGGGGTGGACCTGCCAGCTTCACAACCTTGATGGCTGCCGGTGCTACTCACCGACACAAAAGGAGCCATTTAATGCCCGAACTGCCCCTTAGATTTTCTCCATGCAAACCGAAATCAATCACGCGCTCTCAAGGAAAAGGGGAATGGAGAAAGGGAGAATGGGAGATGAATCCACTGTGCGTTTGGATGCCTCAGGAGATTTTAAAATTTTATATTAGATATTTATCAAAATATAAATCTGATTAAATATAAAAATTTATCTCAAATCTCTAAATAATTTAGTTTCCTAATTTTTTTTTAATCTCTATCTCCTGTTCTATCTTAAAATTTTATGTAAATTCTACTAACACAACTACAGTATCTCAAAAAAGAGCATAGAGATACGCAAACAGACTTTTCGAGAAACTTACTTAGATGAAAAGATATCCCGGTGACACAATTTTTTATGAATGGATGGATTATGTTAAGAAATGCATTCAATGACATAATGCTGAAGCAGTTAATCATACTTACCCTTTCACATCTATAAAAAAAAAAATCATATTTTTCATTGATTATAACAACATCTCCTATCTATCTGAATAACTTCAAATTATAGAAGAGAATTGAGAGCACTAAGTGAGTGGACTTAAGTGCGCCTATATCAAGCTCCCAGGATGCCAATTCTTGGAAGTTGCTCTTTCGTGCCATCCAAGATGTGAGTGTTATGTTATGCACACAAAATGCGCAACTTCTGACCAGAGTCATGCTGAGCCAACTTCTGTATGCATGGAGCTCACATGTTGTCACGCCCCGAGCCCGAGGCGCGGCAGACGCCGCACGCCCGCACGGCGGGCCGCACAGGCGTGCAAGGCAT
>JAOXJJ010001328.1:0-12541 GCA_025769935.1 Phoenix roebelenii
CCACTATAAAATCAAATTTGATTTCATTTAAAAATGATCATGCTGAATCACAGCAGACTGAAGAAAGCACTGACAGTTATTTTGCGAGTCTTAAGAACAAATTCTCCAGAAAGTATCCCCAATGTACTTCCGAAGAAATTATGTCCAAATGTATGGACCATATGAAGCAACAATTATGCTCTACGTTCAAAGCAGAGCCAAAGAAGACAAGTCTCCATGAAGAGCACTGCATCAAGAAGTTCATCATTCTCCACACCTGAGGACAATAATAAATACAGGTGTCTTGCAGAAGAATCTCAAGATCCTTATACTGAGGATCGACTATCTCCTAAGGAAAAAAACAGTCCATTCTCATGCACAAAACTCGTGCAGCTGAAGCAATTAAGCTTAATTGCAAGACCTAGAAAGGAAGCAATTAAGTCCCAACAAATCAGGTTCAACCCTGTTAAGCTTCATCAAAGCAAAGGCAAGGAACCAGCTCACCATTCTGACTAGACAGAATAATGGCAGAAGCACGAGCAAATAGTTTCGTGTCTCCATCAATGCTGAATCACCAGCAATTATTCCGAAGGAATCTTCTTTCGGTGGAAAATATCAGCCTTGTGTCTACATCAGCATAGCTTTCGGCGAAAAATCCATTCCAGCCAGCACAAAGAATCTGCTTTCGGTGGAAAATCCTGACCATTTCAACTTTGTCAGTGCCAGCACATCATGCCAGCACAACGTGAAGGACGAAGATATGACTTCTCCATCCAACAGAAAGAATCCACTTTCTGACGAAGCCCTGACAAAAGGCTTTAAGTCACATCCATACTTTTCTTCAGGCGGAAGAAATCACTTCCGACCAAGAAAAGATGCTCTCTTCACATGAAAGGAACCACTTTCGGCAAAAGATGCCACCGACCAAGGGTCACATCAGTTCCTTCTGACGGAAGGAATCTCCACCAACCAGAGGAAAAGATGCTTTCTTCATAGCGAAGGAATTACTTTCGGCAGAAGAAAGGACAAAAGAATCAACTTTCGGCGGAGAAAAAGATGCTTTTCGAAAAGCACTTTTGTAAAAGCAAAGATGCTTTGCTTCTTTTCAGCTTTGAGTCTTTTCGGTCCTGTCTTTCCTTTTCTTTTGTCAAGTCATTTGTTTCTCTGTCGGCCATGAGCGGCAGCTTGACTTTCGGACTCCAATTCAAATTGGATTCCAACTTTGTAACTTGGTCTATTTAAGGCTATGCTCTCTCAGTTGTGAGGCAGAACCTTTCAGACCGTTGGAGTAATAGAATTATCTTTTCTCCACATCTCTGAGTTTGCGTTCTTGTTCTCCTCACTCTTCCGCACCCCCTCTCCCCTCTCAAAGGAGAAGAAGAAGAAGGAGAAGGAGAAGGAGAAGGAAAGGAAGGAGAAGGAGAAGGAGAAGGGAAGGAGAAGGATGATAGAAATATTAAAAAATATCAAGAAACATCAAATGATACTTAAAATCTCTGAAGAAGAATCATTGAAAAAGAAGAAGGAGAAGAAGAAGATGATGATGATGAAGAAGAACAAGAAGGAGAAGAAGAAGAAGCAAAAGGAGGAGGAGGAGGAGGAGCAGGAAGGAGAAGCGAAGAAGAAGAAGAAGAATCGGCCGTCGACTGGTACAAGTCGATTCTTCTTCTTCTTCAAAGATTCTTCTTCTTCTTCAAAGATTCTTCTCCAAACATTCTTTTTCAAAGATTTTAAGTATAATTTGATAAAGATTGCCGAATCGGGCAGCCCGGTTCGGGCAGCGCCGAATTGATCCTGTTCGCCTGTTACATTCGAATCCGACCCCGTACCGACCTGAAACCATATAGAACTGGCCAAAACCATGACTGAAATCGGCCGGTAAGTGCCCAAACCGGCCAGAATTGGTCGATTCGGTATAGACTTTGGTGGGAACCGGCCAGTTCGCACCGAGTCAACCCGGTTCCAAACATTCTGGCACTGTAGCATTGTAACTTTTTAAAAGCATCAAGTCACCTGTTGGGAAAGCCGAAAGGCGCTGACCGGCACGGGTCTCGATACCGGTTCAATGGACCTTGGAAAGAATCAATAGAAAAATAAGGATAGTGGAGAGGGGACATGTTGCTCTGCGACCAATATAAAATACTAGCTTTACATGCTGTTAAAATCTTGCAACATATGAGTGTCCTAAATAGAATAAGGATGAGAACTAGATTGTAAACTAATATTTAAACCAAGGACTTGAGTGCTACTGGCATCGGGCATGTTGGACATTGTTCAACATGCGCCATCCTATGCCGTGCTGAGGCACACATCTAGCTATGAATTTAGGAAATCTTTTTTAATAATAAAAAATAAAAGAAGGACCTCAATGGGTGTGCACCAATCCAAAGTTAATGCAAGTAGCGGCCAGTCAAGTGCAAGTACAAGCCCATCACTATATGTGCCACCTGACATGGGCTGACACTTAAAACTTTGGATTTAACAACTTGATTGACATGCATTAATTTTGTAGATCAGCAAGAATATGTGCAAGAACATACATAAGCCAAGTATCAATGTTCAGAACGATGTCATGGTTCTCCACCATTTAATACAGGAAAATTATGAGCAATGCGGACATGAGAAGGGTAGAACTGAACACGTAGAGAATAAGTTCAAAGGATATAAAAAAGATATCAAATGCGGATTAACCTAAAGTGGAGTATACAAAAACATAAAGGGAATCCAGAACTAAAAAACAAGGATAAAAGAGCACTAGTGTTGTTATCAAGGTACAGAAAATGCTAAAGCATTTGCTAGTGCATTTGCTGCAAGTGCTAGGCAACTTGTGCAATCAAGGCTTAAGCAAGTTGGTAAAAATACTTCGGTAGGCAAGAGTAAATCCTGTGGTGGCATCCAATGGCCTTGAAGTGCAAGGATATTTCTTTAATCACTTCAGAAATTCTTCCTTTTTTCATAAATCCTTCCACTAATCAGTAGAGAAATTGCAACAAGTAGACTACTATTCACTGAAAGAGAAGGAAACATTAGACAAGGCGAGAAACAGAATAAGAATGCAAAAAGGCTGGCAGTGGGACAAACATTAAACATCATCATAGTATAATGTAAGATTTCAAGTGTGGACATGAGCTGATATGTTGTGGCATATATACATGGTGCCAAGCCACAACTGCCACCTAGCACATGTCTGCAGGGCACATATTAATTTATTTTCTGAAACCTTGTAAATTAAAATATTTTTTATTTTGGCATGGTGTTACACATGTGTCCACACACCACAACATGTGCAGTGCTAGCCATCGACCAACATGCCCACCAGCACTGGCACTTAGATGCTTTTATAAAGGTGAGTCTCCATTGCAAAAGTTCACTAATATTATTCTTGGAATGAAGTATGGATGATAAAAGCAATTAGTTCAAAGATACATGAACTTGAGTAAGATATGACAGAAACCAACTCAGATGATGATGGCTCCTGAAGCACAGATATCTGACCTGGCAGGATAGGAATATATTAGGTCCATGACCTAAAAAAATACCAATTATCGAGTACAAAAGCATGCACAACAAGGTCAGTTGATCGATTTACTGAGTAGACTAAACAGTTGTATTGAAGCTAGTATTTGTGTCTCCCAAGATTGCACATGAAAATACAAATTATTAATACAAAAGTTATACCATGAGATAATGAAATTTTCATGTATTTAACATCAGGATATTATCATTCAACTTCAAGATCTCTTAGTCATAGGTAGAAAATCCTTTCCAAGAACATAAGGAATGATAGGGCATGAAACAAAATGCATTTTATTTGATACCAACATTTAATACTAGTGAGCCTAAGCTCATTTTCAGGAAGATGCCTTTGAGAACATTACCAGTAGCTTCTACTAAAGGCATGCATATCCAAACCATTTTTTATCCACTGCTAATATTGGGTTTCTGAATCTTTTGTGACATCATTTAGTAGAGATGATTAATATTTATTTCTTTTTTTTAATTCCTTCCTCTCAAAGGCTTCTCCCTCAATGAAGGTTCCTCGTGTGAATTTTGGGATCCAGGGGCCATAACTTTTATGAAGAATGAGATTCCCGTTCTCAATGCCCTGCCAATTCCTTACTGATTCAGGTGATCTAGAAGATTACATAGATCTGTCCTCTCTGTATGAGCTACAATATTTTGCCTGCATTCCTATCATCACATTATCAGCATTGGCATCCTCTCACTGTTAGCTACAATATTTTGCCAGCATTCCTGTCTTCCCATTATCAGCATTGGCAGGAAAAGAGATAGGTGATGCAATTGACTTGAATTCCCATTTCTCTCTACCCCTGCTGTAACCTCCATGGCAACAATTATAGTTTTCGCATATTTCCTATTGAACTACCCTGACAACAGTTCTTAGCAATCACCCGAAAATGAATTTGTTATATTACCATTCCAATGAAAATCCTGCATGCAAAGATCATTGCTTCTCCAATTCAGCACTCTAGTATAGCAAATAAGTCAGGATAAAGAATATCATTCAAAATAGAATTTACTGACATGGATGAGAGCACAGAAAAGGCAATTTATTAAAGATCACTGGAAAGAAACAAGAGAATTATCAATACCGGTTGAAAAAAGAATGATATAATGGTGGTTGTAAGAAATAGGACAATTTATCCTGTCATTAATTGGAAGATGTTATGAATAGCCACCCAGGAACACTATACAAACTACCTCCGTGCTCATCAGTCTCATGTAAATGTCAGCTCCTAATATAAGATTTCTCAAACTTCTATGACATTATTTAGCAGCAAAATCTAGAATTTTAAATCTCTTTTTATTACTTAAAGTTTTATACCCTCGCACATGTTACTTAATCCTTGAATAAGCTTGTCCATTCAAAATGAAAAAAAAAACAATATAGGTCACTCATGCTGTCCCATTTTCCATCACCTGCAAACTCCTACCGATGTGGAGCAGTAGGTTCCATTAAATTTCAGTGATTTAGGACAATAGGCAATAGCCATCACCACTATTTAACTACAAAACCATTTTGCTAAAATCCTTGCTCTCCATGTTAGTGTTATTTGCAGCATCAACGAAGCAGGTAATTCCATGGTCAGGATTGTTTTTATTTGCCTTACATTTAATTTATTTTTGTATTATTCTATTTGTCCTTCTATGTCCATAATATTCTGCCTCAAACTTGAATGAAAATTTTCAGCAGTGCAGGTAAAAATTCCCCGTTTCTAACACTTATGGTTGATTCTAACTCAAATGGACTTTCTACAGAGCCTAATATATTAAGCTTGCAAAGGATACCTTTTTGTCAGTGCAAGTGAATCTATTTGAAAAAATCACTGGACCCCCTTTTATGGTATCTGTCTATGCTTTGCTTTTTTAAGTCAAAAAACATGGAAGAGCCCACTAACCAAAAGAAAATAAAGAAGCGCCAATCATATAAGGTAAAGCAGCATATAGCCAAACCTGTTATTGCAGCTAGCAAGTTGTTGCAGTCCATATGGCCATCACATACAGAATCCAGTATCTGAATACCCATATCGCTGCACATAATAAAATATGCATCAGGGAAAAAAATACCACAATAAAATCAGAAGAATTTAGAGAAAAGAAAATTTCATCTTAAGGCAAGAGCAAAAACAGACCTTCTAAAATTAAGCTGATGAATGCCAATGGTGAGAAGCAGCTGTCATGGGATGAGGGGGATAAGTCAATTTTATAGCTTTAAAGACCTTCTCTACCTTTTCAAGCATACGATGGATTACCTGATCAAGATGCAAGCCAACTGCTCTAAGAACAAACCTCGAACTGATATGATCTAAATATGATATAGGACAAAGAAGAGCAGCAGATTCAATCATTTGAACCACATTTGGCATGGTGAAAGCAGCTAAAGCCATGATAGTTCCCTGCCAAAGGTAAAAAAAAGAAAGAACTTCAAGAAAAATTTGGGCTTGTGCTGTTTCAATGATCCATAACAGATATGAATTAAAATGTTGAATAATGTCTACCAAAGGCTAACTATACCTGTGAATGGCCTACGTAGAAAATTTTGGAATTTGTTGTTGAATATACATAGCCTATCATAGCCAGCAGGTCGTATTGAGCTAGTTCCTGCCAACTCCAATCCCAAAATGCCTGCAGAACAATCCAACACTAACAGGTTGTAACATCAAATAACGCATGCATGTGCTCAATTGACAATGCACAGGTGTGTATACAGACATTCACACAGAAAGAAAGGCATGGGTTCATGATAAATTACATCTAAGCATAGACTAAATCAGAAATGTTTATGCAGATGATGAAAGCATTGTTCGTAATTACCTTATCATTCTCAGATAAGGTGACATGGCCGTAACTCCAGTGTGTACCACGTACATTCCCAACCCATACATCAAAACCACTATCAGCAAGGATGAATCCCAGCGACTCTTCAGCAGAATTCATGAACCATGTGTCTCCTCCCTATCCAAGTTTGGATTTTCTATATGTTAATATATACATCATAAAAATATTGTGCTGTGAAATAGTTCTCTTATTTCCAGGCTATTGACATTGTGAGATGCATCCAAGAGTAGAACGCGACAGTTGATATCCAACAATAATCACAGCAAAAGAGAATGTCCAGAAAATAATCAAAATCAATCTAATATAACAAAAAAAATGGCTAATATTGAATGAACAATACCTGAAAAAGGCCATGCTGAAGGAAAATTGGAGGACCAGATTTTTTCGCTAGAGCTCTTCTCCCATATGGAATATGTTGAACAGATAAGATGTAGCCATCCTCTGTTTCAACCTGCAAGTGATACCATTATCATTGAACTATAATAGACGGTGTATTCACAACATTGATTGCATAATCATGTTGGAAGTCGCATCATAAAGAATGAAAAAAATATCTCACAACCACATAGCTAACTACATGGTCAATGACAAGAAAAGCTATACCAAATACATGGATATAAAAGAATCATGAAATTATTCCACAAAACCACTAAGCATAATATACTCAACTTTAACTATTTGTTCAATTAAAACCTAAACTAGAAATTATTAATAGTCAGTACATTCATAAAGCCACTTCAAGTACTCATGCATGAGGATTTGACATGGCTAGGTTGTCACTGTCCACCTACATAGTGTGTAACAATTTTATATTAGGTTAGACACAGAAATGGGAGAAGATGGTACCTAGTGTGGAGATGATGAAAAGCAAGTGCATCAAGGTAGACCAGATTTGAACAAGTGGGAAACAATGTTATACGCTAGTTATTAACTTCTTGATAATTGATTATATAGAATAAGCATGCGCATATATGTGCGCGCACGCGTGCGTGTGAGTGAGTATGTGTGTGTGCATGCGCGTGTGCATGTGGATGCATGTCTATGTATGTATGGGTAAAGCTATGATGCTCCTATCGAAGAAACCTAGTAAGTTGCTCCTACAAGCAAATAACACTCCCATATATTGGGGTAAGTAGTCTAAGATACATGGGGCTACTTTTGTCATGTAGCCCATGCAATCAGTGCACTCAAAGGTGAAGCAATTATTAGAATAACTGTGGCAGGAAAAAAGCCCATGGATGACAATGGAACAAATCCTTCCACAAAATGACACATTTACCCCCACGTATTGCACTAGGTTGTCTTACAGGCATGAGGGTGCTTTCATCACCTGGCCTATGCCATCCATGCACTCGAAAGTGAAGCAATGATTGCAATGACCATTATAGGACTAAGGTGCATCAATGACATGGATCAAATGACAAAAAATGCCCCATACATGGAAGCCTATCTCCCATAAATGACATTGCTCCTCTTCCATTAATGGTTGCTCCAAAGAGCATCTCCACAAAAGCACATTAAATTAAAGAGTAAAAGAATTCTTTGGCAACAGCATGCTGCATAAATACTTCTTTTTCTCATCAGGGTAGAAACTAAGGTGCAAATAGGTTAGAACAGGTTTGCAAACATTTTTATTTCAGATTTACACTCAAACTCAACCAACTAATATACTTGTTCCAAATCAACGCCAGTCTAGCTGAAATTAATTTTGGTCTTATACATCTAATATAAGTCTAAGCCAAATATTGGAACAATTCCTAGTCAAGTTTAATTGGTTTCAATGATGTTGGGTTCATCTTACACTTGTGCCAGACTTGATGCAACTAAAAGATGAAGCTTGGGTCAAGTTTTACAAGTGCACCTTAGGCATTAGTGAAATCTGCAATTTGAGATAGATTTTTTAATTTACATATTAGGTGCAAGTCATAAAACTTAACACAAAATTCACCTCCAATGGCAATAAGAACAAAATTTTGCTCTTAAATGATGCAGAAGCATAAGCTAGAAGCTAGCTTTTTGGTGGAATTAAAAACTTGCTTCAACTAAAGCATGAGCTACAAGCTAGCAATACCCTCTTCCCCCTCCTATTCTATAACACCTCTCTTCTCTACCTCCTTTCTTTTCCACAATCTTTAATATTTTACATAAAGAAGCACACGATTTTTCTTACGTTTAGCTCCTAAGATGGAAGATCACCTCTACAGAATTTTTGATTGTGCATGTGTTCATGTAGTTGATCGCATCATTCAAGACCCTTTATGATATATTGATTACTTATATATCTTGAGTCGCCACATGATACCAAAATGATCCAACAGTCAACACCTTTTGCATCACATCCCAGATTTGATTAGAATTTACATTTTTAGTCTAGTATAACATTCCACCTTTCTTTTCCACTTCCTTTAACAGTTTAACATAAAGAAGCACATAGTTTTTATTACCTTTAGCTCCTTCAGTGGAAGATCTCCTAGGTTAATTTTTGACGGCATGTTATTGTGTAGTTGACCACATCCTTCAAGACCTTTTATGATCTCTTGACTATACCTTGAGTCTCCACATGGATCCAATTGTCAGCAACTTATGCATCACATTCCAGATCTGATTATATCTACTTTTTTAGGTCTAGTCAAACATTCCACCTTTTTTTTGGCTTTCTTTATGTTCCTTAAATATCTGTCTAGCAGACCTCATTCTAGTAATGACCCACACCTTACTCTAGATTTGTACGTAAAGAAAAAAAGTGGATTTCTGATGTTCATAGAGAAAGTTTTAGTAGGTCTGTGCACCTTCACAGGTTGAATATTTATTTCTTGGCAAAGCTATGTTTTAATTTTATTAAGGTTCCAGTCTACATGCAGAGTATGTTCTGCTATTTACAAATGGTGTCACAAGGTGCTACTCAGTTTTCTTCTTTTATTTGTGACCAGAGCTGATTGATATGTTTCTTCATCAAACAGGCTTCTTGTTTTTCTAGAATTGTATTTCTGGGCCTACACTTGTGTGTAAAATATAATGGATAACAAGGAGCAGAAACCTACATTTCCATTTATGACGGAAATTCACAAATATAGAGGCAGTCTTGATGTGCCCCACTCCCCATGCACATCAAATAGGCAGACTTGATGGAAAAGGTGACTGTCGCCCTTGTCCTTCCTTGTCTTTGTCCCTCTCACCATGCACATCAAAGTTTCCCTTGGGTCTTTCCTCTTTTTCCTTTCAGCTGCTAATGTGAATTATGTTATGGAACTTAAAATACATCAAGCATTAGGCCTGTTGTACCAGAGATCCATACAAAGTAGAATCTCTTGTATCTCCTAGATACTCTTCACTGTAACATATCCAAACCTAAAGCACTGCCAGGTACTTTTTTAAGCAAAAGACTCCAATCATCTAATTATCCAAACGGAAAAGAAAATTTTGCTCCATCCTTTTTGTTTATGTTTCTATTCATTCTATGGTTCCTTTGGATCTTCAAAGAATAGAAAATCTGGGGGTTTTATTTTATTATTAGCCCCCCCGCCCTGCACAAACACCCACACCTTTCTTTCTCCTTCCATTAATTTCCTCCATGGAAGATTTTCCTTAGTAAGCTTTTCAAGATATTTCCATTTCAACCTCAAGGCAAATGTCTTGATACAAGGAAACATCTATAAGTCAACTGACATCCCCTTTCCAATCAATGGCAAAGATCTCCTCTAGCACCTCATCTTTTTTAGAATGGATGTCTTTTTCAAGTTTCACAGCCCAGTACCCTTTCCTTGTACTAAATCAAACCCCATAATTAGCATCTAGATTAAATTCAAGATAATTCCATCAATGCCCTTACTTGTTGACCTGTGCCCATCATCAAACAAATCTTACTGGACCATACTTTGCTATTAAAGACTGGATATAGAGGAATTCTATCAAGTTTTTTTTAGCAAGCTACATTTGTGCAATTTTTCAAGACGTCCGCCAGTATTACAAACTCAAGACAAGACCACCTGTAGAGATGCTATACTGGCTGCAACAGCAGCAGAGAACACAGCTAGACCACCTAACTACTTAAACTCATCCAGCAGAACCGGACAATCACTAGCATCCATACCACACATAGATGAGTCTTCTTTTATTAATAAATCGCTTGAAATTTATTACTTATGCCTTCACTTTTGCACCTATTTAAGACTGCAACGCTTAAGGTGTTTAATGGAGAGCATGAGACAGGAGAGCTGTATTACCTGAATTGCAATTATCTATGTCTCCTTATAAGTAGCATTGTCACTATTGTTGCTATATCTTTTTGTCTAGAAATTCTACTTGCGTGTTACTGTATACATGACCCATCCTTTCTCTCAATTGGTTATAAACAAATTAAATTATAGATCTAAAATTCATAAATCAAAAAATAACAAGCAGATCATGAAACCTCATTTCAATCTGCACGTCTTAATGAGGCAGGTCAAACTGAGCACATTACAGAATCTACAATATCCAACTACCAAATAATTTAAAGATTCGTCATAATTCCATAACAATAGATAGCCCTTGCCAATATTTAAACACACTAATCGTCACTTCCCCTTGGGCAACAATTCAAGACTTCCTGCATGCTTCTTGATGACTAAAATTCGCGCTCAAAAACTCGTTCTTTTGCACTAAAAATCAAAAATATCAAAAAAAAAAAAGATAACATCCAGAATAAAAAGCCCTTTCTTAAACTAAACAAAGAAAAGGAAACAAAGACACGCTAAAGATGTGATCAATATTGTGGAGCTAAAAGAAGAAGGAAAGAAGGAAGACGATACAGCGTGTTCGGAGCAAGGGTAGCCCAAAGGTCGAATCAGCCGAGCGCAAACACCGTCGGTGGAGGGCGGCAATCTGCGGCCGAGGGCGGCGACGGCGGAGCACCGGACTCTCCCCAGAAGAAAGAGGATGTGGAGAAGGAAAGAGAGGAGAGCGGGAGCTCTCCCCATCCGGGACGGCCGGCGGCAACCGGGAGGCGGAGGACGAGACCACCGCAGTGATGGAAATAGCAATGGCCGGCCCCGTCTCCCTATGGTGCTCTCCCGTGGGGCCCCTCACGAGGCGAGGAGAAGAAATCAAGAAAAGCATCGAGGCATTGGGATGTGATCACCTCCCGTGAGAATTGTCCCCGCCCGGGTACGTGTAGCGCGTTCCCGGTCCCACCTAGCCGTCTGTCCAATTTTCTCGTTGGAAGGCCGGCGGTGGAATCTTGGCCGTACGACCCTATAAAATGAATGGCTAGGATTAATCTTGTTTTTTCTAAAAAAACACAATTATACTATAGCAATTCTCTTAGTAAATAACTTCTAACAATATCCAGAAGCGGATAGGTCAGCGGCAACGTCCATGTCCATGGAAGAAAATTTTTCTTTGTTGCCTTTCAAGTCTTCTCACGAAAACGAGCAATGCCTTTTGTTGACACATAAGAACTGTCTGAGAATGCTATATATTTTGGCTTTGGAGTGGCATCAAGCTACGGTTTATTAAGAAAATTAGATAACAAACAACATGATAAAAACCAATGATGGACTAAATTTAAATTAAATAAGAATCCAAAGGGCCTTGATAGCAATTACAATGGGACTTCCATCTTCTCTTTTTTTTAAAAAAAATTATCCAAAAACAAGTGATAATTCAAGCCAAACTTAATCATACAAGAGGCTTACCAACTCAACTCAACGAGGCTGCACCTTCAACTTCCAACCCTATGTATAATTATGTGGAGAGCGATTTTCTTCTAGCTACCTTATTTATATGTGACCCCTACTCGCCACATTTTTACTTGATAATTAATTCTTTTACTAATATGTTAATTCTGCATGTCCGACAATATTAGTGAAAAAATAAAATAGTAAATTTTATATTTATATATATATATATATAAAGACTCCAATTATATTACACAATAAGCAAGTAAAATAAGATGTCTAAGCTAAACTTGAAGAATAATCTAACACAATCTTTAAGCTACCCAGCTGGCAAGTCAGAATTCAAATTGGCATCACATTGCTTGCAAAAATTGTTCATGTTGGGCCCCCTTTTAGACATGGAATAGAAAAAAAAAATGCTACGATATCCCACACATATACTTGTACAATTCCAAGTGGTGATAAAAGGGTCCGTGGCACTTGATGGTTCAACCACCACCTCTTGAGTAACATCAAAAGCCTTGAAACAAAAGGAAATTAGCATG
>JAOXJJ010001329.1:0-12526 GCA_025769935.1 Phoenix roebelenii
TGAACTTCATAGGAAATGTTGATCTCATCAACAGCAGTAGATTGAAACATTTGCATGATGTTGACAGCAACAAAATGTTTCATTGGCTTAAAGATATTTGTACATTTATACTGTAGAGAAACAGGTGCAAGAACAAGCCAGGATGCGACTTGGTTTGATTGCCTCAGCGACTTGATGCAAGAGATTTTCATGATTCTGAGAAGGATAGAGCCAGTGTGTGGAGAGATGAAGTGCCAGGGCCAAAGATCTAACACGTAAGGCATCTAAAATTAAAGATCGAATGTCCAAAGAACTCTATGCAACTAAAAGGACTAGGGTCCAAGATTAGATATCCAAGAAAGAATAAGCATCATATAACCAAACTAGAGGTATCTGACAGCACAAAGTAAGATGAGAGAGGAAGAAAGAGCAAATGGAAAACAAGGTCTCAGAACAGAGAAAAAAACCTAGTGAATGATTTTATGGTAGAAGAAGAGAATGGTGAAGGATGAAGCATGACAATCAAGGAGGAAACATTATAAAATAAATACTCAATATTTGACTAGCAATTAAATAACAAAGAAGAAAATCAGAGTTCCATATAACCCTAGGAACAGGTGCCTATATTATTCTTAAAACTCCTCTTTGACATGTGACCAGGAGTAGCTCTGAGACTAGTTACTCAATAGATTTTCAAATAAGATCAGAACTCTACTTTCCAAATCAAATATTCTCCTTAAAAATGAAATTAATCTATGAACCAATGATAGGTCTTCCACAAAAAAGCAATAATATTTGTTCTTTTATGAATTATTTCCACCATAAATCAAAATATAAAAATTTAATAATACTCTATGAGGACTGCTTATTTTGGAGAGTGCTGATAGGTTAAAGAGTTATAATATCTTGGTTATATTTTTAATTATGTTTTGTCTACAACTAGGTTAAAAATTGATTAGATTAGAAAATCAAGTCAGAGTCTTAATATGTTTCACGAAATTACTTTATTTTTTAAAGTTATAAAAATGGTGATAAGACCATAATTATGTGGGTTTAGCAAAGCTGAACACTCACCATTGTGGTTTCATTTGAAATGAACTTCTCGGTATATTTGTCAATTTCTGAATCCATCAGTTATCATTCACAATATCACACATTTCTCAGTCAGTAGCATGATAAAACGATGTTTCTATTGGCCTGCAATATTTTAAGACCACACTTGCCCGAAAGCCCCCCCCCTCTCTCTCTTTATCTCACCACATGTGTGTGGATATGTGTCCGCATGTGCTTTTGTATGTGAATATTCAAAAGTTTGAAATATTAGAAATGATTAAAAAACAAAAATGATTTCTTTAGATGAAAGTTATGCATAAGAAAAATGCTTTAAATTTTTCAAGCTTAGGTAGATATTGTGCATGAGCACATGTAAATTAGTTTTTTGCTTTATACCAACTTCAAGTCGTCATTGTCTTCCATCCATGCAGAATGTCATTCTAGTCATCTCAATGTGGTATATGTGTGTTACTTTACTGATGGTACATTTATTCTTGAGTACTATGCACAGATTTTAAAACTTCCAATTTAAGTAACAGTTGTTCCTGTGCCAGTTATTGATGTGTATATGTGTTAGATATCATTTTAACTTCTCAAGCATGTAAATGTTGTGCATCCTGGTTTCACAATGATTTATTTAATGGAATGATAAGAATTGGTCAAAGAATTAGAAAATGCGGAAAGATCTGAACAATATTTAAATGCCTGGTCCACCTAGGAGCCCTATTTCACTTTTTTTTCCTTCTTTTTTTTTGGTATTAGGATGGAAGGAAGCCTGGCCGAAATTGACTGTGGACATGATTGAACCCAGGTCAGTGGTATCAACATGTAAAGACTACCATCTGAACCAGTTGGCACCCTCCTACTTCTAGAATCAACAAGTTGGTTAAGAGAAAAATGGATAACAACTTTGAAGATTTTTCTTATTTGATTTTTTCGACACTTACTATCTGGTCAATGATGCTGGGTTAATAAACATATTGTTTTTCAGCCAGATGACTGGAACATAGTTGTTTTTTTCCTTATTTTCTTTTCTTTCTTTTTGTTCGGTTTTTGGTGGTAGGAGTACAACCCACTTTTAGGAAGCAACTTGTACTGTTGACCCCTATTATGGTACAAATGCGGCTAGTCTTTTCTTTCTTTTAATGGTGTAGTTCTATGAAATGAAGTCTTACCCTGGTTCAACACCTAGCCATCAAAGTGCTAGAATGCCACCAATTGTCCTCTCTTCCAACTCTAACAAGGTTCCTCCAGTACTTAGAATTTCACGCTTCCATCTTTGTTTTTTCTTTATTTTCATCCCATATAATCATCATCTGACCTAATCCCACAATCAATTTCCTACTTCTCACTCTCTAGCATCCCTAAGAGTTTCCAATCAAATCAGTTCATATTATTTTCAAGTTTGTCACTGAAATCGTTATATTTCAAATTACAGTCTAATTTCAGCATATTTGTACTTTTATTATTCTCGCATAGAACTCCTGAACCTCGATCTAAGTCATTGGTTCTCAACATTTAGGTCAGAACCTTGTATCCTAGTAAGTTTCAATATAACTTCCACTCTTATCATTTACATATTAGCTCAATTTCCAATACAAACCATAAATTCCAGCAGTTTATACTTGAAACCTTGGCAATCCAACCTTAAAGATTCCTTTCTTCTACCCATCCTGCACCAGATTGCTTATTGTTTTCTTTGTTTTGGATTGTTTTTCCCAAAGCTGTTCAAAACCAAATGAGATGACTAAAAAGGCTTCAGCCTAATATCGGACAAACCATGTTATGAAACCAGCATTAATATTTTATTTTTATTTCGACATTCATATTACGCCATTAAACCTCAGACAGATCTATCTGTTACTTTAGATTGTAATATCCCCTCGCATGTTCTCAGGCCCACCAAACTAATACACAGTGGATTTGCACGAGTGACGCCAAGACTAATCAGACTTGTCCTCTCATCTTTACCAGAAAAGTGCTCCTGAAACCTAAACATGGTCGGTCAGTTAGCCCGACCGATATTCATGACTATGTTTGCAGTATGACCTACCAACAAATTAGTAACAGATCCAGTATAAGAGAGTATGTACAGTAGCAACTTGATTTAAATAGGAGGTAGCAACTTGCTCCCCCTGTTTATTTATAAGAGAATCTATACAGTAGTAGAGAAGAACCAAAAACATGCCCCAAACCTTCACAGAGTTAAAGCTCCTCTAGTTCACCATTTAGTACACTAGAGCCCTCTCCTATCATCAATTAAGTAATAGTGATCAAATCTCAGCATTGTCCTTCAAACATCATCAGATCATTGTTTCCATGTAATGATCCCAATGAAATGGCTCGTGTTCCCATTGCTCAAACAGACCAGGATCCAAATAAAATCCTCGAATTCACCTCTGGATTATGATTTTCTTAATCTGTTTGACTAATAAACTCCAAACCAAGCACAAGCAATCCAAGGTTACTGCATCTATTTGATGTTCCAAGGATATTCACCAACCAAGGAAATCAACAACCATTACCTTACACATTTATCCATCAATGGTAAGTAAAACCATTGGGTACAGAATGATGAAGAAATGGCCTAAAATTAGTTATATGCAAAAGGTGGAGCAGTAAATTGGCCATCACAAACTAACTGTCTAGTCAAAGATGCGTTCAGTACTTGCACAACCTTGCCACAATTTGAGATGGGTCCCGAGACAAGATGAAGGGAAGGTGCAACGATCTTCCAAAGAGACTAGACAAGGTCATGCATTGTCCAAGTAGTGGCTCAAGCATTCCATGTAAAAGTATTGCTCGTTGAAAGTTGTCTCCCCCTGTGGACTCATGGTACTCTTCTTCAATGTCAGCTGATAGCTATTCATGGATTGGCTTTCCTCCTTACATCAGGTTGTCCAGTAGAACTTTGAATACCTTGCCTGTTTGTTGGGAATAGAAGTTATTAGATAAAGGTCAGGTTTTGTTTTTGGTAGATGATGGAATGTCTTTTTGACTTGCCTGAGCTTTAAACCTGGCTTTCTATACAGACAATAGTTCAGTGTTCCACATGGAGTTCCCTCTCCATTGCTTGAAATCATACTCTTATGATGGACTTTCTTTTTGACTTGACTGAGCTTCAAATCCGGCTTTCTATACAGATAATAGTTCAGTGCTCCACACGGAATTCCCTCTCCATTGCTTGAATCATACTCTTTCCAATATACATTTCTCCAATTGTTTTGTAATGTTATTTCCTTCACCTTTTCATCATCTTTAGGGTCCTTTATTCATTGTTGAATTGCCACTGTATCTATGGGAGGGTACCTTTGCTGGAATAGACTAATACAACTATATATGCAAGAAAGTAACCAAACCAACCACAATATGGTAAAGGATACCGCTATAGGTAAACGATTTATAGGTTGACCGAGCAAAGAAAACCATGGATGGTCAGCTGCTCAATCACTGGAAAAGTGGACAGGCTGAGTCTTGATCCCTTCTCATACTACCCGCCAGGAAGGTGACAAAGGCTAAGAGGAAAGAAAATGATTGTAATTCACTTTAAACACTCATCAGTTTTTCTACACTTATCCAGCACTTTTTCAATCTGGCACTCCAGGGAACTAACAGAAAGCATTAGATCAAAGACTGGAACTCTAGCAAGAACATGAGCATTGGGCCTATTCTGAAATTATTAATTAAAATAAAACACAAAGACATGCCACTTTACTACTACTCCTATCAGGCATGCTATTGTAAGTTCAATCAAGCATTCAATCTATCCCTGCTCTCTCCACCACCATATCATTTTACATAACCCTTGAAATTAACCCTTGCATAAGGCTACTCGGAATTAAAATTCTCCACAATGATAACAATGCTATTCATGTACTACCATTTACCTAAAATATAGTTTCTACATAACCATCCACAAGTAAAAAAGCCAGTCAAACTACAATGAATCTAATATCAAAACCTAGAAGTCAATTAAAAAACAAACCCAAATATTGGGAGCCTTTGTAGTTGTTATTTAGTTCGCAATCTTCGCGGTTGTTACTTAACTTCAGAAACAACTTTGGACATGTAAAAAAAGTCTGATACGAAAGCTTGAGTTACATGAAAACATATGATCTTGTATCTGGTGCAGCCATCAAATGAAGATCATATATGTTCTTACTATCTACATAATTATAGATATGCCTGATTTCTTTGGACTATAAATAGATCCAGGACATCAGCCCCATGTGATATGCCTCATGTATCTAATATTATTGGGGCCCATTTGAGATGCCCACCTTCATCTATTCATGATGAATCCCACAACAAATGTAGATTGTGTGTATATCAAAAAGAGACTGCAGTCAATTATGGCCGGTAGTCTCAATATTAAAGATAAGGAAACCTAAGGGTCAGTTCAGCCCGTACCGAACCGGTGCCGACAAGCACCGGTCCGGTATGGCACCGATCGGGGAAGAAGAAAAAAGAGGAAGAAGAAGAACAGGAAAGAAGAGGAAGAAAGAGGAAGAAAGAAGAGGAAGAAGCAGAGAAAGAGGAGAAGAAGAGGAAGAAGAAGAGGAAGAAGAAGAGAAAGAGGAGAATTACCGGTACCAGGCCTCGTCGGGGTGATCCTCATCGGGGCGATCCTCGTCAGGGCGTGCTCGCGGGAGAAGAGCGGAGGAGAGAGGATTCTCGTCGGGGCTTGCTCGCGAGAGAAGAGCAGAGGAGAGAGGAGAAGAGTGGAGAAGAGGAGAAGAAACGAGAAGGCTTGGAAAGAAGGAAGGAAATCCCACGTGGGAAACGCGCCCCGCACGGAAAACGTGTCCCGCAAGAAAAACGGCACAGGAAAACGCATTTGTGGGCTGCGGTTTTACGTGGAAAATGATAAAAATGCGCGGAAATGCGTTTTGCGCGCGCGGGGCCACACGCCCGCACGTTCTCGCACGCGCTGTCCCCGAACTGGATCGATACGATCCACTTCGGTTCGGTACAATACCGGTACCTGTGTCCATCGGTACGTCGGTACGATCGGTATGGCGGACCTTATAAACTATTTCTTTCTGAAATTTATAAACAGATAGGCGCTTAAAATAGTAAGCATTTATATTATAAGTTGGTTACAGCTTAATTAACAACTTATATGCCCATGAGGATGGTGTAGTCAAGAGATAGGAAGATTCACATCAATTAAATGACTATGATGGAACATAAAGGTCATATTTGCAATAAATTCCATATAAGATAAAGGAGGATTGCAATAGCCGTGTCTAAACTCCAAACGCAATGAAAAAAAGAACTGGATGTTCGCTATGGTATAATGATTTACTAGTGCCTGAAATAGCAAGAAAAGTGAATAGCAATAAAGACAATCTTTTCCCTAATTGAGCTATTTCTTCTTATGCTAAGCTAGATTATTGACCTCTATAAAACTGAAAAATTTCTCCATTTCCTGATATAACCTTGAGTTTAGCTTAATAGAACACTCTTTGCTATGCATATGCAGGTTGATAACATCATAAACTTTAGCCCGCCTTATATTTGATGTAAGGCATGGTGAAGATTATGTCAACTGATGGTAGTGGTTCACACAACAACAAAGTTATGTGCGTTTGTGTTAACAAGAGAGAGGCGGGCAGGGAAGGAGAGAGGGAGAAAGATTGAGAAAGGGAGAGACCAGGTAAAGTGGATGATTGAGCTTTTACATGAGACTGGGATCAGGAAGATACTAACCTCACATGAGAAAGGAGCAAACTATATCAATCACTTTGATCTCGTGAAATTTGAGTGCTGAACTGTTGACTATGCATGAGAGATTAGAGGTGGTTGATGACAATTTGTTTCCCAGGAGAGTAAGGGTGGAATAACGTGACTAAATAGAAGACCAACTTCTGAAATCTAAGAGACTATAGGAGGAAAGATTTAGTCAAGATGTCTTGGAATATCTTTTACCAGGATATTTAAGTTACTAAGCGATTGTTTAGCAAAATCCCACTAGATCTGGCAGGAAGCTGGAGTAGATCACGCAAGGTGGGGTGGATGGAAGAGAGAGGGAGAAGGGAGAAGGGAGAGGGAGACATGGGGGTATCATTACTATTGTAGGCCTGGTCCTTGTGGGATGAGGAAAAGAACACTTGAGGCCTTTTTTCTCATCCTACAGGAATCGAGCCCTGCAACCCCTCCGCGTCTCCCTTCCCTCTCCTCCCACTCTCTCCCTTCCTCCTCTCTCTCCGACCTATCCTACCCAATCTCACCAGATCCATCAGGATTCTCCCAAACAGGCCCTAAGTAATTATTACCATTTTCTAGAGCTCTTAGTGAAGAATGGTTGACAGGCCCTGTTATTTATAGGCTCAAAGAGACTTTCCAATTCCTGTTCTATGAAATAGTGGACCAAATAGCTTCCTGACTTGTATCTTAAAGCATGGGTCCAAATCATATAACAAAAATCTAGCCGAACATGACAATAATAGCCCCCTTTGTCAGCTGGGCAGCGATACTAGTTTGTGAAAGTAGTGTTCGAGATTTTTTTTTCGAGAAAAAAAGGGGAATAAGGTGTATAACTTTAAAGAAACAAAGGTGATTGGCATCTGTTGGAGGTTTATTCTGATCAGTCAAAACCAACAGAAGTGGCTAAACAGGCCAAGAGATGTCAATTTTGTTTGTTGTTCAGTCACGGAAGTATGTTGCTGCAATTCCAGTAATTGAACCATATCATATAACAAAGAGCTACCCGAACATGATAATAATAGCCCCACTTGTCAGATGGGCAAGAATACTATTTTTTGTGGAAGAAGTGCTCAAGAATTTTTTTTTTTTTTTGGAAAAAAGGAGCGAATAAGGAATATAATTTAAGAAACAAAGGTGATTGGCATCTCTTGGAGGTTTATTCTGAACAATCAAAACCAATAAAAGTGGCTAAAAATCCAGGAAAGGTCAACTTTATTTGTTGTTATAGTCACAAAAGTATGTTGCTGCAATTCTGGTATTTATGTAGAAATATTATGGAACCTTGCACTTTACCAGATCTTGATCTTGTTTCCAGTAGATTGATCCTTTTTTTGTGATTAGAATTCACCTTAAATATCCCTGCTGGGAATTGATAATTTTGTTCAATTGCCAAAAAATGAAAAACTACGATCATATGGATTCTCTTTATTTAGATCCATAATAGTGTTGTATTAAAATGTCAAGATGTATCAGCAAAAGAAGTTGAGGTCTCTATCAGCAGGTGATAGATGTAGATCACAGCTAGAAGCTTCAGCTTCATAACAAGTGCTTATAAAAATTAAGAGCATAACAGTTAAGATAGATGAGATCAAGGTCTACAATTTTGGTACTAGGTACCGTATTGGTACCTTACTAGTACGGTACGGAATGGTACACCCCTATACCGAAATAGTTTTCTAGCCATTTTTCTCAATTTTTATCTCAGTACGCCTAGATTCAGGTCTGTATGCTTCAATACGGGCTGGTATGCACCTTGGTATACCTCAGTACAGGTCGGTACATCTCGGTACAAAGCAATATGCCTCGGTACAAGGTGGTATAAGATTTAAGGATTAGATGTTGGCTATAATGGGAGGAAAGGATGATTAATGAACCTATGGTCATCAAAATAGCATATTTAAGTTCTCACTTTGCATAGAAGAGAACATCATGAGTCACCCAAAGGTTGAGCTTTTCCTTCCAGATAACATCATAACTCATAAGGCTGACATCATATGCTACTAATTTGTAAATCATAGACAGAAATATGCTGAAATTTCTAGATTGTAGATAGAAAACCACTGGATCTAAATAAAATGTTCTAGATTTTTAAAAAAAACAAAGGTAAAGATTTGACTATAGAGAACTTACTGCTGGTTCATAGGAACATATGAGAGTGAACTAGACATTTTGTTTGAAGAACGGTCTCATAGTGATTCTGATACCACAATGACTGCAAACCATTGGTTTCGATGAGCAGAAAACAGCGCAATGCTTACTTCAGAAATTATGGACAGAAAGCTATCACCTCCCAAAGCCTGATTTTCGTATTTTGTGAGTTTTATTTAAACAAATAATAACAACTGATCATAAAACCTAACTATATGTAAAACAAGTTTTACTAATAATAGGGTGGAAGTTGTTTTTCATAGAATTCAATTTTTCAGATTTTATGACCTATCAGTTTTTCCAAAGCTTTATGAGAAAAACAAACGGACAGCATTTTTTGAATATTATTAATTTTACGATTTGGTAGACTTGGGTAAACAAAGCCCAACTAAGTCTTTCAAACACATATATCTCAGTCATCTTGGGTGGTCTCCAATAACGAGATGGACAGAGTAGTCTATCCTGGCCAAGATGGAAGGCTGAAGAATTTTTAATCTTCCATGGCATACTGGTTTATCTATCAATATCAAATAGTCTACCTTCATCGTGACCACATCTAACTTTAGCCAAAATCCTTCCATGTCACTTGCTTCTCAACAAACTCTGATAAGTTCAGTGTCACTTTCAGTCCCCTATCTGGTTTGAACAAACCTAAAATAAACAAAAGTGCAACATATTAGTCTTGAACTTATTTGAAGATAATGACTAACAGATTGGTCTAGAACATATTGATTACGCCACCTGCTGCTCTTGGCCTGAATTTACAGCTTATCTTTATCAAAACCTTAATCACAAACTTCTCTCATGTAACCAAATACACCAGTCATTGCACTGATCGGAAAAAAAAAAAAAACATGACGGGCTCCCCAAAGGCCAACCAGAAACCCTCATACATTGCATATATGATAGAGTTCATCAGAATTCATGCTGATTTATCTAATAGAAAATTGACTGCAACTATCAGCAGATCTCAACCAATATTATGACAGTTAATATAGCACAGTCTACTTCTTAGAACGATACATGAATCTAATGTGCCATCTTTTTGTGTTCATTTCATCACTCCAGATTTTGTTAGAAGGGATAGCTCCAAATTCTGATGAAACTCCATGCCACAGCAGAACGTTCCTTCCACTACTCTATTTTAATAGTTAGCACATGTGAACAACCAAATCCTATATTCAGACTATGTCTGCAAATGCAAAGCTCGGTCATCCAACTTTAACAATAACACCAAAGGAAAGGATTTACACCAACTGAGGACTTTGCTTGTGGCTAGTAACTTGCTCCTTGAGAGGCTCATGAATTTGAGGGGAATTTTCTGCAATTTGTTGATGGAATTAAGCAGGTCTGTTGCCTTAGGTGGGATGCATCACAAGTTTTCCAAGTGCAGGTGATGTGGTTATGCCTAACATCCTATTGGTCCTAGTGGAGAGTTGCCGATACTGTGTAGCCCTTTCTTAGCCTACATAGGTATGAGCAGGAAGGAGGGGAAAAACCAAACTAAAAGAACTTTAGAACTTTGACATAGTAATCAAAACCATAATTGCAATAAAAGCAAACAAAGGTGACTTATAATTACCCAAGACTGACTATTTCTTGAAATATTTAATTAGACAATCAGGGACCATAGTGTTCGATCAAAAGGACAGCATATACTTACGTCTTGGACAATGCGTCAAAAATACTCTGAGCCTCAGAGGTGACCCCAATGCCAATCCGCTCAGCTTCGATCTCTGCTTGTCTGCATTACACCCCATAAATCATGAAAAAAAGGCATCAATAAGATTCAAGGTTAACGGGTCTTGATATTTCCTATACAAATAAAAAACAGAATATATTTCAAGAACAATTTCTATGAAAATAAACAAGTAAGGAAGTAGCTCCTGACATATAAAAACAAGAGGTATCACATTGTTTTTTGCTCCAAAGATCGTTTCTTGGACCAATTTAGGAGGAGAAAAAAGCCCCAGAAAGAGTAAAAGAACATCACATTCGACCAACTAGGTCTAAGCAATGAATAAATCAAATTAAGAATGCAAGAATCAAATAAGCCTGCTCCAAAGTTCATCCCTTTAACCAATTGAAGAAAATCAATAAAAAGCAAAAGAAACCAAAACAAGAACCGGATCAGCACCTCAGCGCAGCCTCCTCCCTCGCCTGGATGCCGGAGAGATCGACGTAGCAATTCTTGTGGTCAAGAGGGTCCTCGCCCCTCCCCAAGAGGGTGAAGTCCTTGATGTAGTTGGCCTTCAAGAGCCGAAGGTTTCGCTGAGCCCCGGGCTTGGTGGCGCCCTCCTGTGCGCTCCTGTGTCAAAGAAAACAAGCGATCGAACCAAAGAAAACGAAAGAGTAGAGCAGCAGGAGAGATATCGAAGGAGATCTATGGGGAACGAAAAGGATATGAAGGACGAGGATGTTGGAAGGGTGGTCGTAGGTGACGATCTGGCCTTCGAACTCGTCGCCGAGCGTCGTCTTGATGGCGAGGATGCACCCCACCGAGAACTCCTCGCCGTCGGCCCCGTCCATGCCCGCCTCCCCTTTCTGTCTTCCCTCCTGAGTCCCGAGACCCAAAAAATCCATGAGAGGGTTTTATATATATATCTAAGTCGGATCATACTTTAGCACCAATACATCATAATGATTAATGAAGAGTCCCGAAACCCAAAGAATCTACTAGAGAGATTTTTTTTATATAAATATATAACTCGGATCATACTTTGGCATGATTACATCCCATAATATTAGAAAGTAAAAAATAATTTAAAAAATAGGGTACGATTTTATAGCTACACCAAAAAAATTATTGTTGAAATGAATAAAGCAACCTAGCCCGCTGCTCGCTCCGTTCCCCTCTCTATAGACATAGAAAGCTTGTAAACACTGCAATCCCTAGTCAGCCTTAAAATGTCCTATAGCAAAGGATGCCCACACAGCGTCCTGCAATGACACTGGATCCACTGAATCATGCCAAAAACTACCATCGAAATAAAAAGAGGTAACCCAGCCCGTCGCTCGCTCTGTTCGCCTCTCTATAGACATAAAAAGCTTGAAAAACTCTACAATCCCTAGTCCACATAATGTCCTGCAATGGCCTTGGATCCACTGAATCATAACAATAGGGTCACCTTCAATCTGAATGCAATCTGGTCTTAGGGTGAGCCTGGCATAAATAAGACCCTCCCAGGCTGCTCTTAATTCTGCATCATGAACAGTGACATAAAAAATGCGGCTACTCCAACCGCGAGCAATTTAGAGTTCAGACCTCTTGTCACAAATCTGGCTCCAACTTTAATACTGTTCTCAGATACACTTATGTTGAAATTAATCTTTAAAAAGCTTGGAGGTGGGACTCCCATCGAATGAATACTGTCTAGGTTGCTGCAAGAGCCGAATAGGAATTTCACGTCCCTCACGATCATGGTATCTCCAACGGATACTAACAGCAATGGGAGACCCAAGATCTAGAAAATCCAGTTGGAGAACAAAAAAAAAGGAAAGGAAAATAAAGTGAAGGAATATGTGACTAAATCAATTGATGTTTTAAACTTGCTCCATCTCCTCCTTGATGGAGCTGTTTAATTGTTGAAATTAAATTATTAAATAAATCATGTCCAAATGAAACCTGAAGTAATAT
>JAOXJJ010001330.1:0-12515 GCA_025769935.1 Phoenix roebelenii
GTTTCAGGCAAATATGTGTGAATTTCTGTTTAAGTGCCTCGAGCTTTGGTTCAAAATAATTTGGCTAAGTGTTGGACTCAATTTGAACCAAAGTCTGCATCACAAGTCGACTTCAGAACTTTGCGAGTCGACTCCGGATGGTTTGATGTTTCTAGCACAAGCTCGAGTCGACTCCAGAACTCCTCGAGTTGACTTCGACTGAGAACAGACAGAGAGACAAAACGATGGATTTTAGACCCTGTTAACGAGTCGACTCCAAAAGGTTTCGAGTCAATTTTGATGCTTGTCGAGTCGACTCTAGATGTTTCTGAATTGACTCCAAAGGGTAACAGACAGAAAGACAGATGATGGATTTTAGACCCTGTTACCGAGTCAACTCCAAAAGGTTGTGAGTCGATTTCGATTCTTGGCAAGTCGACTCCCAGTATAGCCGAGTCGACTTCCAGAGAAAAATAATATGAAATGGCAGAGAATCAGCTTTCGGAGTCCCTGAGAATGAGTCGACTTCAAGTGTTGCAGAGTCGACCCCTAAGATAGTCGAGTCGACTCTAGTAAGGTTCGAGTCGACTCCAAAGCAGAAATGTTCAAAAGACAGAGAATCGATTTTTCGGTCTCTGAGAACGAGTCGTCCCCCAAAAATATCGAGTCGTCTCTCAAGTCAGCCGAGTCGACTCCAAGTAAACCCGAATCGACTCGAGGAAGAAAAATAGAAAGTTGAGTTTTCGGAACCCTGAGAACGAGCCGACCCCTAAGTGCCCAAGTCGTCTCCAGCTCTTGATGAGTCGACTCCAGTTTGGTCCAAGTCGACTCCAGGACGAGGCATGCACTTTAATTTAAATATGGAACAGCGGACGAGTTGTCTCCAATAAAGCGCGAGTCGACTCTAGCAATAGTCTAGTCGACTCCAGATCGCACGAGTCGACTCCGATCCCAATGGATACATTGTCAGGATGTGCAGACGGGATAGAACAGCTCCAAATCTCTCTCTAGCGGCTAGTTTTTGAAAGTAACCACTTAAATAGCCAGAGTGAACAGTAGTAGATAATAAGAGAGCATTTCCATCTGAGCATTAAAAGTATTTCAACCACCAAAAGCTTCCTTAGATTGAATCCAAGAAAAAGAAGGAAGAAGTGCATTCAACTCAAACCAAAAAGTGCTTCCTTCACATTCAAGTCTCTACTACTGTCCTCCATCCTTCGACACAGAAATCTAGAAGCCCCCACTTCCTCATCTAAAATCAGTTTAAGGGCTTCTAACTCAACCTTGTTTAGATTGTCTCACACTTGCTTTTTAAAAGCTTTCTTTGAGAACTTTTAATCTCTTATTTTGTATACTTGATTCAATCAGGGGATTGAATCAAGGGTTTTAAGGTTTGTTGGTGAGCCAAAGATAAAACCAACACTGTAAGGTTGTGGTTGGTGAACCGAAAAAAATCAACTGGGTTTGATTGCGAACCCGAAAAAACAATCGGATGGTTCTAGTCGGTGAGCCTGTCAAAACCAATTGAGTTCGTTGTGACCTCGTGAAAACAACAAGTTGGGTTGTGAACTTGTAAAACAACCGGCTGTAATCCTAGGGATTATAGTGAACTCCCAAGTGCAGCTTGGGGAGTGGACGTAGGAGCAAGAGTTGGCTCCGAACCACTATAAATCTTTCTGTGTTTGTATTGCACCTTGTCTCTTTCACTCTCTTCACTCATTGCATCTAGTGATCTAACTAATTCACTTGCAATATATTTAGTTAATCACTCACCTTATAATTAATTGAACAATAATTAATTAAAACCCAATTCATCCCTCCCCCCTCTTGGGTTGTCTCCTTGGCAACAGTTTGGTTGCCCATAATTTCATTAGTATGATAGGAATTGCAGTTGCAATTGAAATGGGAGATGCAAAAGTTATTTTGATTTTCATATCTATGCTTGATATTTTTTGTAGACTATTGTGCTACATTCTTGGATTTTCCTTTGGTTCAACATGGTTCCTCAATTTCAATAATAGAATGTTGAAGCTGATAAAGGCAACAATGTTGACGATAATATCTCAAAGGTTAGGTATTGCCCAGCTATGCAGCCAAAGAGGAGGATGAATTAGGCTTTTCAAAAACTTAAATATAATGTAGCGGAATAAAACTTGATAGATGAATATTAATTTCAGCAATTGAGTAATAAGTAAATATGCGAAAAATTAATGCAAACAAATCAAGCAATATGAACATATAAAATTTAAAGTAGTTCTATGCCAATTCCCCACCTATATTCACTTCTCAAGATACCTTTTTTAAAAATTTGTACTATAATCTTTTCATAATTACAGTCCAATTATCTACACGGGCTCACAATCAACCAAGTTGATTTTTACAAGTAATCAACCAAAACCCTCACCGAGCCAATCTCCAAGATCAACATAATCAAATTCATAATTTGGATGGACCTTTTTTCAAGTTTCATCCCTGAAACTAATCACAATAGAGTATATAAAGTAATGCAATCACAATAAAGTACAACTCCTGAATAATAAATATGAGGTAGTAAATGGAGCCAGACTCAGTTGGTTCACTTTGATTGTGTTGACCCTAGGATTGATTTTGATGAGCACAAAACTATGAATTATATTTACTAATGATTGTGTTTTGCAAGAAAGAAAGATCCAAGTATTTTGCAGGGATCATGGCCAAAGAAGAACCACAAAAGCACAGAAGATGAGTCGACCCCATCTTCCATGAGTCGACCCCAAGTGGCCAGAGTTAAAGATAAGAAAAGCCAAGAATCGTGGACGAGTCGATTCAAGGTTCACAAGAGTCGACTCCAGCGGAGCCGAAGTCGACCCCAGCAAAAGACAAGTCGACCCCAGACAACCCATAGATAAGGAGATAGAAGAGATGGTTTCTGTCCGACTGAGATGAGCCGACTCGAGGGATTCACGAGCCAACTCTAGAGTAGCTCGAGTCGACCCCAATATGAAGGGAGTCAACCCTTTAAGTGGCACAGCGCAAAGACAGAGAGCAGCTGAAATCAGCCAAGCCTAAGAGTCGACCTTATGCAGATTTGAGTCGACCTCTGGATAGTTCGAGTCGACTCCAACATTGCGGGAGTCGACCTCTTAAGTGGTACAGAGAAATCCAAAGAGCAGCTAAAGTCGCAGGCAAGCAAGGGACGACTCCGGAACTTACCAAGTCGACTCGTGAGGAACACGAGTTGACCCCTGAATTTAGGAGTCGACCCAGGCGACGGTATGAAGTTGCAACGGCTATTTTTCCACGGCAATGGCTAGTTCATTTTTCTCTCTAACGACTATAATTCGTCTCCAACAGCTCTAAAACAGTTTTCAAGAGTCTTCAAGATATAAATACAAGGAAACCAAGTGGATTAAGAGAGAGCTCAACAACCAAACTTCAAGACATCAATTTGAGAGCCCAAAATCCAGAGTATTGAAGTGAGCAAACCACTGAAGGCATTAAAGGCAATTTTTTTCCATCAATCATCAGCTCTGAAAGTTGGTGAAGCATTCATAGACATCCTTCTACACCAATGACTTCACTGTTGCCTCTCATTGTTTGTATTTATATTTTTATTGTTGAGCAATAGTCTGTTCTTTAAACTTCAAATATCTTTTGTACAAGTTTTAGTAGGATCTAAAACTTGGGGAAAGTCTTGTCAAAACCATAATTAGACCGTGTATAGGTTTTGGTTGGTAAGCTGGAGAAAACCAACTAGGTTCGTTGTGATCCCAAAAAACAACAAGTTTGGTTGTGAACTTGTTAAAACAACCGGTTTGATTCTAGTTGGCGAGCCTGTGAAAATCGACCGAGTTCCTTATGATCTCATGAAAACAATAAGTTGGTTGTGAGCTTGTAAAATAATCGAGCTGTAATCCGAGGGATGATTCTAGTAAAATTTTCAAGAGGTCTTGGGGAGTGGACGTAGGTGCAAAGTTGGCACCGAACCACTATAAAATCTTTTGTGTTTGTGATTGCCTACTTTTCCTCGCTGCAATTATTGCTTCTCTGCTTTATCTTATTGCAATTACTTTAGCCTTTCTTATATGCAATCACATCCTATCTTGCTTTGTGATTTGGGTCTTTGCTTGATCACTTAGAGATAATTTCAATGGGGAGGTTACTGGTAGTACCTAATGCGCTCGCTGACTACAGGGGATTAGGGAACAAGCATTGCATTCAAAGAATTTAAGCCAGAAACCATACCGCTGCATCTTAAGTTTGAATTTTAAAGTTTATTTGATTTTATTTTTTTAAATACCCAATTCACCCCCCTCTTGGGCTGCATCTCTGGGCAATAATTGGTATCAAAGCAGGTGCTTTCCTATTATTTATAATCTTAGTTGACTAGAGCCAAAGATTATAGCAGCCCTGCATAATATGTTATTTACTAAGGGACTTTCTACAAACAGACCCCCACTATTTGATGAAACTAATTATATTCAATGGAAAATTAGAATGAAAGTTTTTATTCAAGCCCAAAACTATGACCTATGGATTATCACAGTAAATGGCCCTCACACACTCTCTCAAAATGTTGATAATGAAAAAGACTTAGCACAATTGAATACTAATGCCATGAACATACTATATTGTGCTACTCGTGAAACTATATTTAATGAAATATCTGCATGCTTATCTGCTAAGAAGATCTGGGATACTTTAGAAGATATTTATGATAAATTTCAAATCAACCCATATATACCTCGATTACATACTAACAGTGAGCCTGCAGGAAAGACTTTTGAATTTCTTAATCAGAAAGAAAGAGCAATAAATGAAGAATTCGATGATGAAAACAAAGATCCATCCTCAAACACCAAAATTCAAAAGCTTCTTAAAGACAAAGAAGAAGAGGAAGCAAGAAGAAAGAAAGAAAAAAATTAAAAGCAAGAAAGCCTTGACCAAAAGAGAGTCAAGCAAAAAATTGAAAGCTAGGAGCAACAATGATGACATCAGCTCCAAAGAACTACAAGAGATAACTAAATAGTGCTTTATGGCATAAGAAGATGAGGTAAAATTTGAATCTGATTTTACATTAAGTTAATTTCAAGAAGAATTTTCTTTTGATGAACTACTAGATGCTTTTCATGATTTATATAGTGAATTTAGAAAACTATCTATGAAGAACAAAAATCTTAAAAAGTTAAATCCGAGAATGTCAGAAGAAAAAAATTCTACCGCTAAAATGAAAGACAAATTAAATTCTATTTAAGGTTAAATTCAGAAGAATTGATTCAAAAAAATCATAACTCAATTAAAGAAAATTAAAACTTAAGTGAAGAAGTTAACAAACTAAAATCTTTTATTAACAAATTCACTGTAAGTTTGGAAAGTTATTACTATTAAACAAATTTGGGTTCTAAATGGAACTATATGCTCTAACCCCCAAAGATCCAAACAAACTTGGGTACCTAAAATGAAAAACTGAGACTGTCTTGCAAATGTGTCAAAGCAGCCCTTGAAACTTATGTGAAATTCTTAATTGGGTGCCATGACACGTGACTTATAAATAAATTTTATTTTATTATTTGTGAATGTAATTTAAATTATCATTTTATATCTTGCTATGCTTAATTTTGTGAATTAACTATGCCTTATATGTATGTAAAATTTTATCTCAACGATCTTAGCATGAATTTTTTCTAGTACTTGCATAATGATAAGAAAACAATGAATGAGTATGTATAACTTTCTCCTTTAAGTTTTCAAAATCTAAATTTCCTCTCTAGTATAAATGTTTGATGCTGATTTCATGCCTTCATGTTTAAACTTTATTGAGCATAATACTTATGGAATCTTATTTCATCTTTTGAGAAGGTATGAATGTAATTTATCATTATATCATTTATTTCTTATATGATTATTTGAAATATATTATGATTTACTCTATAAGTCACATGTGGACATCATATGTTAAATCATCATTGTTTCAATCATCAATGATTAATGTGTCATGATCATAATGGGAAACTCTATTAAAAAGTTTTATAATAATGGATTGTTTTTCTTTCACAAGTAATTTTTAGTGACTATTCTAAAGACATAAAATCAATAAATATGATCTTTAAAGTATTTCATTGAGTATAATCATTGTATCCTTAATTGAATGATTAATATCCTTCTATAAAATTATCTTAAATTCTACTAATTAATTTTAACACGTCATGTTTAATCTGAGCATAAAAATCTTTTAAAACATGAATATTAATTCTTTCGAACTATCTCTCATAAGTCAAAAATAAAATCTTATTTACTCTAGAAAAAAAGATTGCTTATTTCCTCGAAACTTGATTATTTGTGTTGGAAGCTAAATCAAAATCAAAATTTTGAAAGAAACAACTGTCTAAGATAATTCGATTAAAACTTAAACTGCATATCATATTGATGATTATCTTAAGCAAATAGAATCAAAACTAAATTGATTCTAAAAATAAGAAATTGATTTGACCTTTATGAATTTGTCTATTGCCTCACATGCTTGTCCTTGAACCTTTTTGCTTAATGAAGCTATCTCTTTACTTCAAGTAACTTGTACTTGCTTGTATTTAGGCAATCTTTTGAGTAGAGTGACTCAATATTCAATTATTGTCATATCTTATGGTGAGTCATCTAGTTAAGAAATATGTTATATGAATATTTTTGTATCTTGGAGAACCTAATGACTTGCCTTCAAGAAAGAAAAAACGATTTTGCTAATGATGCAGGATCTATGAGCAAAAAATGAAAAATTTCAACTTGAAGGACCCTTTGATGAAAGATACAATAAACAGTCTCATGCAAACAAAAAAAGGAGATTTTCTTCATTCAAGGGTATAAAGAATCTAAAAGGTATTTGGCTTGAAGAATACAAAATGTACTGGTAATCCTAAAATCCTTCTCTTGTGAGTTAGTTGAGCAAAATCAATAATCTGAAATTATATAGTAGCATGATTAGAATCTTTAATTACTAATCATCTTGACATCTTGCTTCGTGCTCATGCTAATGATAATTGTTTCATGGTATGATTAAATTGAAGTTTACTTTTGCCTGTAAAATGCATAACCATGAATTACACAAGTTTATGCTTCATTCAAAATAACATGTGATCCTTGAGCATAATAAAAATGTTGTTTGCATGCATGATGTACATTCATATGTTATGCAGCAAAATAAATCATCTCCTTATTATGCTCTTTCATGAAAATCACTAGAAAACATACCTTAAGGATGAAATCAGTGCATAATTATATTTAAATAGGAGGTGTTTATTTGAAAAAAATTAATTTTGAACAATGACATGCTTATTATGTTTTATTTTGTAAGCTTTGAATTATATGTTTACAATATTCAGATAACTAAGATCTTCCTTAAATATAATTTGTAATACCCTATGCTTGGATAGTCTGATTGAAATAAGTCTTACCAACAGAAATTTGATATTCATAATTTGGAATATGTTTTTGACCTTACACACTAATTTTTGCTTCACCCTAGTCTTCAAAATAACTTGTGTTACAAAACTTAATGAAAATTGTTTACACTTGCATTCCATACTATTCACGATATTTATTTTTTTGAATTTATCCTGTACTTTTTTGATCGATAATTCTCTTTATTAAATCAGTTTCAATGCTTGAATGTTTAAAATACTATATAAGAATCCTTCTAAGTATTTTTGAAAGAAATTTTAGATTTGTCGTTCATGATCACTTTTAGAATCTTAAAATTGACATATTTCTAAAATAAAAAAAAATCGGTTCCATCTTAATGAATATCCTCGGAAAAATAAAATGTTTTTCTTTTGAGTGAATGATCATAACGATAGAATCATTTAAATTCACTCAAATGATTTTGAAAGAAAAAAAATGTAATTGTCTTTGAAAGAAATCTGAGCTTCAAAAGAATTATTTTCTAA
This sequence comes from Phoenix roebelenii, assembly GCA_025769935.1. Lineage (NCBI taxonomy): Eukaryota > Viridiplantae > Streptophyta > Magnoliopsida > Arecales > Arecaceae > Phoenix > Phoenix roebelenii. The sequence continues at coordinate 7,896 of JAOXJJ010001330.1, forward strand.
TTAATGCTTCACTATATATTCTCACGAATTAAGAGAAAGCATGACCTGTTCTTGAAAGATTAAAAAAATTATTGCTATAAATTTTGAAAAACTCTAAATCACTCTATATTCTTGGTATTATAAAATTCCAATACTATTCATACTTATCATTAAAATCGAAAATTCAATAAAAGGAAAGGATGATTAAAGAAGAATAGATCTTTTAATGGGGAGCCTTAGATATTCAATCTAAATGAACTCTGTATCTTATTCAAAAGTCACTTTCATTTGATGCACATTTTAAATATTTTATTATTCTAAACTCCTAAATGGAAGAGGTGATAATGGTTATCACCCTCTAATAAAACAAAAATCTTTAGGAAAAATGTATTTAAGCAAATCTTTTCATTTTAAAGTTGCATTATACAGCCCTAATCTTGGTTGTAAGTGACAAATCATTATGTAATTGAAAAAAAAGAAAAACTTGACCTTAAAATCTTTTATTCCTGATTGATCCCTCTTTAGGAGTCGACTCCAGGTTTCGAGAAGTCGACCCCTGATAAGTAAGAGACGTCTCGAGTCGGCTGAAAAATCGACTCAAGACCCTAAGGTGGAGGAGTCGACCTCTCATAAATGTGGACTCCACCCCTTTTCCCAAGAGTCAACCCACGTTGAGTACGAGTCGACCCCTGACTCGGAAGATAGAATAAAATCTCGATTGAATCGACTCATTTTTCACTTTTCTTTCTTCAAGTCAACAAACTTTTTTCTTTTCTATGCTCCAAAGTCCTCCAACTCCCTCCTCTCTACGAATCCTTGCTTCTCTTCTCTATTTCTCTCCTTCTCTTTTTCAAAATGCTGAGGAAGCAAGTCGTCCGCCGAGCAGTGAAGAAAAGCTCAACACCAGAAGCAACAGAGAGACGTTCAAAGGCTCGAAATGATGGACCTCCTCCTCCAGCCGTACCGTCTCCTCATAGGCAAGTACCATCGGTCTCCCGACCTGTGTCCCTAGGAAGGAAAATAGATTTTAGGTTCTTAGAATCCGAGGAATTTACCATAGGTCTTAAGATAAAAACCATAGGATGGGAAACCCTATATTCTCTAGACATTCCTACCTACCCGAACCTTGTTCGTGAATTTTATGCCAATGTGAAGACTGGGATAGGTAGCTTAGAAACCATAGTCAAGGGTACCCGTATCATTTTTAACTTAGAAATCCTAGGAAGACTTCTAGGTATGTCAACCACTAGCTCTATCCAAGACATCTTAGAAAATAGAGAAATGGGTATACAGTGTATCCTAGATAGAGAAGACTTAGGCCAATTTAAAGATATTTCAGCCAACCTGCTTAGTGTAGGGAATCGACTACTTCATCATATCGTTAGCCAAATTTTGTTTTCTAAGACAAGTAAGTTTGATTTTATTTCTAAAAGCGACATCCTAGTGATGTTTTATATTCTAACCTCTCGTCCCCTAAACCTTCCTTATCTTATGTTTAGGCATATGTTAGATTCAACCACTAGAGCTAAGGCATCCCTTCCCTATGGAATGCTTTTGACCCTAGTTTATGAGGAGTTCGGAGTGGATTTAGAGGGAGAATCATCAAAGAGTCTATCTCATTGGGACACCTATAATGACCGGTCACTACACCGAATAGGATTTATAAAGAAAGACGGCCATTGGATCAGAAAAGAAGAAAAAAGATCATCTGTAGCAACAGCTGCAGAATCTAGTGAGATGGAGCCAACTGTGCCAAATGAAGAGTCTTTTGAAGCTCCTACTGAAGGACCTAGCAGATTCTCTCCTCCTCCGCAGTCCAATGAAATTAGATTTAGTGCGGATCAGTTAAAGGCATTAAGAGATGATAGCCTTCAAGAACTGAGAAGTTCAATGGTTGCACCCTCTTCAGATTTAGCTCCTTCCAATGCTGTTATCACTCAAATGGTAGCAGATATGAGAGCAGAGCTTATCAGCCTTCGATGTCTTCTTCAAAGACAATACCAGAGACTCATGGACATAGAAGCGGACACAAGAATGCTTCAAGAATCTCTCAGAAGGGACTTACAGAGGCTACAAGAAAATGCTGAAGAACTAGCTAATAAACTACTTGAAGAACTCCACAAAAATAGTCAAAGGATAACTCAATTCAGCAAGACCTATCAAGAGACCTCCTCTAAAATCCTTCAGAATCTTGGTGACATCACTGATGAAGTTCGATTGCTCCTAGAGCGTCAGTCTAGATCCTCATCATCCAAATCCGTTGCCCCTTGATTTCTTGTTTTGAAATCTTTTGTATAGATCTCTAGGACTCTTATTGTAATCTTTTTTTTGTAATCCTTACAAATGAAATGAAAAGTTCTATCTTTTGTCCAATATCTGTTGTCTCACTTCTAATTCTTTGCTACTACATGTATATTTCTAAGAAGGAGAAGATTGCCAAAGAAGAACAATCTAAAATCATAAATCATGTGTTCAAAATGAAAGGTGGAGAAACAAAAATTAAATTTAAGCTTTTGTCAAGGGGGCGCACATTTTTTTAAGCTTCTAAATTGCATATTGAAAATTTGAATTTTAGAAGGACATCCTTTTGGAAAATTAAGGGGGAAGAATATTCCTTAAAGAATTTATTTTCAGACACTTCGATGATTCAGTGCTTAAGGCACTATTGTTGATTTTGATAATTATCTCTGCCCTTAAAACTATTTGAAAGTACTTCACTTGAAAATAGGGTAAAGATAAGCTTTGTCTTAATATCTTTATTTGATCTTACCATAATATCTTTTTGTGCTCTTGGTATCACAAAGTTCATTTATTCTGAAACTCATCTCCAGTAGCTAAAGTGATTTGATCTTATTGCTCATATGCTCTAAATCACGAAACTCACTTGCACTAGCACATTGAAATATTAGCTCTGATACTACACTAATACATAATAAAAAAAATCATGATACATAAGCTAATGGCACATAATCATAAGCACTCATATAATCATGCTTAGTTCCCATTTTTGAAATCCATTCAATCCTTCTAAATCCCAAATCCATTCAATTTCTTTGTAACAAAAAGGGGGAGAAGATTCCAAATGGGAGAATGGTGAGTATATGCTTTATGGGGAGAATGAAGTAAACTTATACTTAGCTATGTCGATATCCCTATGCACAATCCTTTTATCTTGCATATACTCATAGTTTTGTCATCATCAAAAAGGGAGAGATTGTTGACCCTAGGTTTGATTTTGATGATCACAAAACTATGAATTATATTTACTAATGATTGTGTTTTGCAAGAAAGAAAGATTCAAGTATTTTGTAGGGATCATGGCCAAAGAAGAACCACAAAAGCACAGAAGAAGAGTCGACTCCATCTTCCATGAGTCGACCCCAAGTGGCAGAGTTAAAGATAAGAAGAGCCAAGAACAGTGGACGAGTCGACCTAAGGTTCACAAGAGTCGACTCCAGCTGAGCCAGAGTTGACCCCAGCAAAAGACGAGTCGACCCCAGACAACCCGCAGAGAAGGAGACAGAAGAGATGGTTTCTGTTTGACTGAGACGAGCCACCTCGAGGGATTCACGAGCCAACTCGAGAGGAGCTCGAGTTAACCCCAATATGAAGGGAGTCGACCTCTTAAGTGGCACAGAGCAAAGACAAAAAGCAGCCAAAATCAGCCAAGCCTAAGACTCGATCTCACGTAGATTCGAGTCAACCTCTAGACTATTTGAGTTGACCCCAACATTGCAGGAGTCGACCCCTTAAGTGGTACAGAGAAATCCAAAGAGCAGCTAAAGTCACAGGCAAGCAAGAGACGACTTTGGGACTTACCGAGTTGACTCGTAAGGAACACGAGTCAACCCCTGAATTTACGAGTCGACCCCAGGCGACGGGATGAAGCTGCAATGGCTATTTTCCCACGGCAATGGCTAGTTCATTTTCCTCTCTAGCGGCTATCATTCATCTCCAACAGCTCTAAAACAGTTTTCAAGAGTCTTCAAGATATAAATACAAGAAAACCAAGTGGACTAAGAGAGAGCTCAACAACCAAACTTCAAGACATCAATTTGAGAGCCCAAAATCTAGAGTATTGAAGTGAGCAAACCATTGAAGGCATTAAAATCATTTTTTCTCCATCAATCATCAGCTTTGGAAGTTGGTGAAGCATTCATAGACATCCTTCTACACCAACGACTTCACTGTTGCCTCTCACTGTTTGTATTTATATTTTTATTGTTGAGCAATAGTCTCTACTTTAAACTTCAAATATCTTTTGTACAAGTTTTAGTAGGATCTAAAACTTGGGGAAGGTCTTGTCAAAACCTTAATTAGACTGTGTATAGGTTTTGGTTGGTGAGCCGAAGAAAACCAACTAGGTTCGTTGTGATTCTGGAAAACAAGTTTGGTTGTAAACTTGTTAAAACAATCAGTTTGGTTCTAGCCGGTGAGCCTGTGAAAATCGATCGAGTTCGTTATGATCTCGTGAAAACAACAAGTTGGTTGCGAGCTTGTAAAACAACCGGGCTGTAATTCGAGGGCTGATTATAGTGAAATTCCCAAAAGGTCTTGGGGAGTGTGTTGGAAATTGTATCCTAAATGTCAATCGTCAGCATGTTGATGATTAAATGAATTGACAAATCAATAAAGTATTTT
>JAOXJJ010001331.1:0-12512 GCA_025769935.1 Phoenix roebelenii
TGTATTTATCAGTTTAAGAACATTGATAAGTGCTATGGAAAGATGATTAAATTATAAATTATTAAGCACTTATCAGAAAACTTAAAGCTTCAGAGTATATAAAATGAATCAACAAAAATAAAAGATGAAGCCGATGAAGAAGTTGGCTGTGGAAGAATGTCCCAACACTTGAACAGCTACTCTTCTCGATGCAATGAGAAGTTTAGACTGATTTCGTCACGGGAGTAAGTTTCAGATGAATTTCGGTGAGGATGATGAATTGTTTAGCTTTTTCTTCTCCTTTCTTTAGTGGAAACTTTTCTTTCTCAATAGAATCTTTCTCACTTTCCTTTTTTTCCCTTCTATGGTTCCCTAGAATTTATAGACGAGTTCTTTAGAAGGATTTGAATTCCTTTCTTTACGTTCTGATGGGAATCTAATCTGTTACAGAAGAAGACAAAAGTTGTTGCAAGCTTTCCATTGTGGTCCTAGCAATACAGGGGTCGACTCATGTAACTCATGGGTCGACTCATGTTTATTCTGGATCGGCACTTCAAGATATTGAGATAGCTTTTGCTGTTTTAACTTCAAAGGGTCGACTCTTTAACCTTAAGGATCGACTCATCTTCTTCAGAAGTCGCCTCTTTAAACACAAGGGTCGACTCATCCAATAATTTTTCTGTCTGACGTTGAGACTAAACTGGGGTCGACTCTTCAAAAGCAAGGGTCGACTCTTCAATTTCGGGGGTCGACTCATTTAGAACAAGGGTCGACTCTTCAAACTTTGTCTCAGGCAGTAAAAGCTCTACACAAGGGTCGACTCATGTTTTGTGAGGGTCGACTCATTGACTATACCACTTGAAGAAAACATGCCATAGTCAAGTCAAGCTTGTCTTTTTTTGCTTAGGGGTCGATTCAAGTTTTTCAAACAGAAAACTTTAAACTTCATCTTTGATCTCCATGGATTAGATTAAGATCATTTTCCTTTTAGAACATATCCAATGAAGTGTTTGTGAAAAACTAATGATTTTGCAGTGCTTCATTTCTTCTGATTTTTCTTGACTTATAAAACTTCACAATTAAGCCAACATCATTAGTACACAACATCATCTCAAGTGTTTTGTAATCACCAAAATTCATCCTTTAGGGTTGACAATCTCCCCCTTTTTGATGATGTTGCAAAAAAAAAGACATGAAGCGAAAGTTAAGAACTTTCTTTTGTAACACCCATTCATCATCAATAAAATGGACAGTTAAACATAAATACCCATCGGTAGTAATGGAGCTCCAAAAATCCAAAGTTAAACTTATCTAGAAGGAATTGAATGTAGCCACAATACTAATTTTCCCTCCTCTTTTTTATATAATTTCAACAAATCAACCTTTACAGTATTCCTTGATACTAACTTAGCCTCCTCACGAACATAAGCAAATAAAGATCTAATGCCTTCATACTCAACAAATTGAAATGGTAGATCATGCTTAATAATTGCAAGTGTTAGCAATTCACGAAATTTGTCAGGATTAAACTTAGTAGAACACATTGATATGGACCCTTGAGCTTGTGATAAGATCATCTGTCCAATGTCACGGTTCTTTCTGTAATTCTCTAAATAATGTTTCAGATTTTCGGTCCAAATCTTACCACCAAACGAATATTCTGCACCATACTTTATACACTTGCATTTTTTAGTTGCTTCATTTGTAAGATAATATTAAATAGGGGAAGTCAATTTTCTCTTACATTTTTCATATGTGGAGTCACATACAACTGCATTAGAACCTAAGGGCGTCGATTCATTTGCCCTATCACCATCACTCTCTAACTCTATATTCACGAACTGTTTATCCATCTATATCATATAATTTAAAAATTATATCAAAATACCAATTTAGAAAGAAAATAATTTGTGTTGCCCAATAGACAGCCCAAGGAGGGGGGTGGTGAATTGGGTTATGAATAATAACTTTACTTTCTATTCGAAATATCAAATGAGATTATGAAACCTTTCATGATTTTAATCTAAGAGATAAATCTTAACTATAAAGAAAGCAATGGTAACGTGATACTCAAGGAACCACAACACAAACATAATAAGTTTTATAGTGGTTCGGAGCCAACCCTGCTCCTATGTCTACTTCCCAAATCATTTTGGAAATTCCACTATAATCTCCTTGATTACAGTCAATTGTTTTACAAGCTCACAACTTAACTTGTTGTTTTCATGATATCACAACAAACTCGATCGATTTTTACAGGATTACCGACTACAACCAAACTAATTATTTTATCCGGGATTACAATCTAATCCAGTTGATTTTTCTTGGTTCACCAACCACAACCTATCTTGCTGGTTTTACATTGGTTCACCAACCAACCTTGTCTCCCTTAATTCAATCTCCTGATTGAATCAAGTATACTAAAAAAACATAAAAGTTATATAGTTGCAGCATAATAAAATCAATATCAAAGAGAAGAAGCTTTCAAATAGATTTTATGTTGAAGTAGGATGTGGCTTCTTCTTTTCTGAATCCTCTCTTGAATATGCTGGTGGTTGAGGATCAGTAACCAAGCCTTGAATGAGAGGAGTACTCCTGAATTTGATGTTGGGGCAATTACTCCTCTTTTTCCTTTGAGAAAGGCTTCAATCCTTTTTGATGGATATAAACTTGAATGCTCTTCAATGGATACTTTGTTCTTGTCTCCTTTCTCCTTTTAAACACTTTTCAGAGGCCTCCTTTTTGAAAACTAGCAGTTAAAAAGGTGAAAGAGCCGTTCTAACTCAACTATGCAACCTGACAATATGACCGTTGATATTGGAGTCGACTCGTGCGACTTGGAGACGGCTCGACTGTAGCTGGAGTCGACTCGCACGACTTGGAGATGGCTCGACTGTAGCTAGAGTCGACTCATGTTCTTCAGGTGACGACTCCCCCACTTTATCTTTCAAAAGTACTTACCCGGCTATCCTCCAGGGGTCGGCTCGTGACATTTCAGAGTCAAATTTCCAAAGGCGGGAGACGGCTCACATCTTTCAAGTGTCGGCTTGATCTTAGAGTGTCAGAAACTAATCGTTCTATCTTCTTTTGTTGGAGTCGACTCGCATCATCTGGTGTCGGCTCACCAAAAGTTGAAGACGGCTTGCAATCTTTAAGTGCCAAAAACTAATCTTTCTGCCTTTTCTTATCAGAGGCGACTCGTGTTATCTGGAGTCGGCTCTCCAAAAGTTGGAGGCAGCTCGCAATCTTTATGTGTCGACTCGACATCATTTACGTAGAAAAACAGATCTTCTGCCTTTTTGTTGGAGTCGACTCGGTAACAGTCAGAGTCGACTCGATATTAGTTAGGTTGAAAAATAAATCTTTTGTCTTTTTGTTGGAGTCGACTTGGTAACAGTCGGAGTCTACTCGGTATCAATTAGGTTGAAAAATGAGTTTTCTATTTTTTTCTAGGATCGACTCAATCTCAGGTGGAGTCGACTCGCGCTCTAAACTTGATAATTCTACTTTCAGCTAATCTATCCGGAGTCGACTCGCCCAACCTGGGTGTCGACTCGAGGTCGTGCCAGATACAATCTTTGGTACCAGAGTCGACTCGCAAAACCTTGGAGTCGACTCGAGTTTAGGACAAGATAAAAATGGTTCCAAAAATTTTAATAATTGATCTTTCTAATCCTGTACCACTTTTCTAAGTCAGTCTAATGTATAAAGCAGTATATTCACTGAAACACTCATTTGAATTTATTAGTATAATATAAAATATACTCAAGTGTTTTGGGCTCATCAAAATCAATTAAGGGAACAACAATCACTCAACAATCTTCCCCATTTTGATGATGACAAAACACTGAGTATATGCAAATAAATTTACACATACTATGAGTTAAGTCAGAGGGAAATAGAATGAATTCAATGTTCAATAATTTTGTTTATAATAAACTTTAAAACTTAAGACTTTCCCTTTCATTTGGAATTGTACAAGCAATCATAATATGCAATTAACTATTTTGCTTATATTAGATAAATGAGTCTTGTCCTTATATTCTTTATTTATTCAAGGTCTTCTTGGTCTGAATTAAAATATGAGAGCTTGATTCAGCCAATGTATCAGAGCATAGTGAAAAAAAATATATATTTAAAACTAATGTTTGACCTTTGACCCTAATCATTTTCATCACAACATATTTTCATAATTTCGTCTTCCCCTTAATCATAGCTTCATCTCCCCCTCAAGCAATGCATAGAAATTTTTGATCTTTCTTACTTTCTTCTTCCCCTTTTTATCATCAGCAAAAAGAAAAGTCAAGCATAGGGAATATTTTGCATTCATAGTAAGTGAAAGTGAAGAAGATGCACAAGTTGAAGTACTTAAAAGGAAAGTTCTATGTATTGCAACAGATTATAAGACGTTGCACTATAAAAGAAGATGATTACATTGTGTATCAAAAAGAAACATCAAAATGTAGTTTACTGCACTAGACAATCATAATCACTCAGAAGAGGATGATGAAGAAGAGCGAAGTCTGCTGGTTGACGGTCTAGATGAGGATTTCCTTGAGTTTCTGAACTGCAGTATTGCATTTGCCAAGATCCTAAATAATTTCAAGGGAGGTCTCTTGATAGGTTTTTCTGAGCTTAGATATCCTCTGACTGTTTTCATTAAGCTCACCAAGTAATTTATTGGCCATTTGTTCAGCATTCTCATGGAGTTTCCCTAAATCCCTCTTTACAGACTGCTGCAGCTGCCTTGTGGTATCTTCAAGATCCATGAATCATCTATACTGTCCTTGCAGAAGACATCTGAGACTAAAAAGCTCGGCACCTATATCAGCTACCATCTGAGTGAGAGCAGTAGTGGAGGGTAGGATGTCTGTGGAAGGTCCTCCACCAAATGATCCACGAGATGCCATCTCATCAGCCATAAGGGATGCCAATCTGTGCAACTAATCCTCACTCAGTGCAGGTGGAGAGGGAAAAGAAGATGGCTCAGCATGTGTTGTTGTAGGTGCATGGACGGAAGGCGAAGAGGATATGTCAGGGGAAGCTGCAAGAATTTTGGGGTGTGGAGCAGAGGAGGAAGCAACAGTATTCAAGGTTGTCCTAGTCCAAGTTTCCTCTATCCGATGAAATCCCATCCTTATAAGGGTTCCCTCATTTACAAAATCTGTATAACGAAGTGGATGAGAGGACTCCCCATCAGAGATAAGTACTCCAAACTCCCTAAAAATTAATGTGAGAACCATCCTGTAAGGGAGACTAGTCCTACCCTTGTTAAGGACATCAGTCATGTGAAGAAGGACAAGTTGAGAGCGGTTCAGAGGAATCTCCTTAATGATGTAATACATGATAGCAAGATCTCTCTCAGATATGAAGTCAAAGAGCCTAGTTTTTGGAAAGATGACTCTATGAATGATGCCTAGAAGGAGACGCATTTCAGCATTCAACTGATTGGCAGACACTTCCTCTAGGGGACTCTCGGGTTCTCTATCCAGAATGGTTCTAAGAGCCTCTAACCCATCAGAATGTGATGAAGTCTCTCGTCACCTCTCCTAGCGGTGCTAAAGAACTCTCTCACTAGCCCTGGGTATGTGGAAAGGTCCAAGGTACAGAAGAACTCTAAGCTCTGTGCCCTAAGATGATGCTTTAGGGTGAACTCTTCCCGGAAGAGGAAATCGAAATCGACTTTCCTCCCGGTTGCGACCACTCTTCCGGCGTACGAACGCGAGCGAACCGGTCTTGGGGAGGAAGGAGCTTCGGGCTCGGAACGAGTCGGCTCGTTCCTTGCCTTGGACCGTCTCTCCACTTCGTCTACTACAAGGGGGCATTTTCCGCAAGATGTGGTTGCTTTCTTGGGAGCCATTTCCACGGAACCTAAGGAATGGAAGGAGAGAAAATCTAAGGAAATGGATTCTAGGGACGACTCCTGGGGACGAGTGTAAATGAGGCACTATGGAGACGAAAGGGAAGAATAAGATAGGGACGTCCCTTCTAGGTTAAGTAATCGTCCGCCCGTCCTCGAGATGACTCGTGCAACAACTCGAGTCGACTCGAGCATGAGTCGACTCGTAGTTCTACTTCGAGTCGGCTCGAGCCCTGTCTACCCCATATGTATCAAATTGTCTGGGGTTAAAATAAATCTTGATCACATTCTACTGATTCTAACAAGTTTATATGACAGTGATATGCTCATATCTGATTGAAATAAGTCATGGAGGAATTAAATTTACAAGGAGTAAAAGGTAGTTCAATCAAATGGGTCAATCACCCCTAATTTTCTTCTAAGAGTACTAAATTGATCTTCACTTAATGGTTTAGTGAAGATATCAGCTAATTGATCTTCAGTACATACAAACTCAAGCAATATAGCACCATTCAAAACATTATCTCTTATGAAATGGTATCTTATTTCAATATGCTTAGTTCTTGAGTGTTGAATTGAATTTTTACTTAGATTTATGGCACTTGTATTATCATATTTTATAGAAATTTTATATTTTTTAATGCCATAGTCTTCAAGTTGTTGTTTAATCCATAAAATCTTAGCACAACAACTCCCAGCTGCTATATATTGGGCTTCTGCCTTAGATAATGAAATTGAGGTTTGTTTCTTACTAAACCATGAAATTAAATTTTCTCCTAATAGTTGACATGTACCACTAGTGCTCTACCTATCTAACTTACAACCAGCAAAGTCATCATCAGTGTATCCTATTAGATCTAAGTTGGAATCCTTTTGTTACAGCTCCTCGAATCGGGGCTGCACCGGACGTTGATCAAGGTATAAACCAGATCAGGTCGCTGAACAGGTTTGAGGTTGACCGTGCTCTTTGGAGATTTGGGCAATTTGGAGACCAAATCTGGACCCTAGGATCACCTAGGGAAACGTGTGCAAGATCTAGGAGGGATACCCAAGAGCATGGGGCCGTGGGCACGTGCTCCAAGGCGTGTATTGTTGAGAATACATGCTGGTTCATCATCAGGAGGAAAGCTGCTACAACGAGACTGATTCAGCATTGTGGACTTATCTCGAAGCATGGACTGAATCCAGGAAATTGGGATGCATGGAAATATGTGCCACTGATGGAGGAACGTGGCATAGGTCTCCAGACGGCAAGGGACACGTTTTAACACATTTTTATAACTGAAAACGTGTATGGTTAGAAGACGTGGCTGTAACGCTGTTTCCACGCGCTTTCACTTTAAGGAGCATTTTGGAAACTCTACAAAAGTTTGTTCAAAGTGGAAAAGGTGCCATCTGGAAGGAGCTTTCGTCCCGAATCCAACGAATCCAGTTTCATTGTAATCCGAGTTCGTTTGGAGCACGAACTTGGTTGTTTTATCTGATTGAGCAGAATCCTGCGGAAATCGGGGTTTTCCTATCTTATCTAGAATTCATCCTTATCTTGTACATGGGAAGTTGAGTTCGTGAGGAACTTGTAATTGGAGTTGCTTCTCTATAAGAGGATACTCAAAGGGGAGATTGGTATCGGGTAGAGCTCGAGAGACCAGAGAGACTAGAAGAGCTTATTGTAATCAATTGAGTGGTTATTCAATAAAGTTCTCTTCCCCTGTATTTCTCTCTCTCCTTCGTGGTATTTTCTGGTGTTGTGCTTCGCTGCATTATTGTTGTTAGGCGTGACCTAAGTTATAAAGACTAGGTACCCATGCCAGGAAAGCTGATCGGTTATTTTCGGTAGACCGAGCCGCACGTCGTTGGAATTTGCTTTGAAATCCCTTCATACGTGACACTTTGAATACCATAATCCTACATTTATTGTTCCAATTAAGTACTTAAAGATTCTCTTAATAGCATGCAAGTGTGATTCTTTTGGATTTGATTGATACCTAGCACACATGCAAACGCTAAATATAATATCTGGTCTACTAGCTATAAGATACAAGAGTGAGCCAATCATATCTCTAAACAACTTTTGATCTATAATTTTTCCTGATTCATCCTTGTCCAATTTGCATGTGGAGCTCATTGGTGTGCTCATCCCTTTACTTGTCTTCATCTCAAATTTGTTAAGCATTTCTTTGATGTACTTTGCTTGATTGATGAAGATACCTTCCTTTGATTGTTTAATTTGAAGTCTAAGGAGGTAGTTTAGCTCACCCATCATACTCATTTCAAATCCTCCCTGCATGAACTCGGCAAATTCTTTGCAAAGATAATTGTTAGTAGTACCGAAAATGATATTATTAACATAAATCTGAACCATTAACATGTCTTTGTTTTCATTTTCAGAAATAAGGTTGTATCTACATATCCTCTGGTGAAATCATTATCCAAAAAAATTTTGCTCAATCTTTCATACCAAGCCCTAGGAGCTTGTTTTAAACCATATAGAGCTTTGTTAAGTTTGTAGACATGATTAGGATAGTTATGGTCTTCAAACCCAAGTGGTTGTTCAACATAAACTTCTTTAGTGATATATCCATTTAAAAAGACACTTTTAACATCCATTTGAAATAGTTTGAAGTCCATACGGCATGCAAGAGCAAGTAAGAGTCTTATTACTTCTAATCTAGCAAACGGAGCAAAGGGTTCATCAAAATCTATTCCTTCTTCTTGGTTATATCCTTTTGCTACTAATCTTGTCTTGTTTCTTACAACTGTTCCATTTTCATTAAGCTTGTTTTTGTAAACCCATGTAGTTCCAATAATAGTAGATTCAGTGGGTCTTTCAACTAGGTTCCACACATTATTTCTTTTGAATTGATTTAATTCTTCTTGCATGACATTAATTCAAATAGTGTCATTTTCAGTTTCTGTAATATTCTTTGGTTCAAGTTGTGAAACAAAGGCCATATTATTATTTAAAATTTTAAGAGATGCTCTAGTTCTTACCGGTTGAGATGCATCACCAAGGATTAATTCCTTAGGGTGACCATAGGCATACCTCCAAACTTTGGTAAGATCATGTTCAGTTGTTTCGTCTTGGATTATAGAGGTTTCTTCATTTTGCCTTTGTTCTTCCTCGCAAATGCTTATCCTTTCAAGTTTGTCATCTAGAAATCCTGCATCATCATCAACAACTACTTCCTTGCTAGAGGAAGTTTCATTAGTTTCATCAAAAACAATATGTATAGATTCTTCAACTATAAGAGTTATTTTGTTGAATACTCTACATACCCTACTAGACCTAGAATATCCTAGAAAGATCCCTTCATCTAATTTGGCATCAAATTTTTCTAAATTATCTTTGTCATTATTGTGAATAAAACATCTACAACCAAACACATGAAAGTAGTTTAATTTTGGCTTTCTTTCTTTCCAAAGTTCATATAGAATTCTTTTCAAGATAGTTCTTAATAATACCCTATTTAGGATATGACATGAGGTGTTAATTGCTTCAGCCCAAAAGTATTTTGGGAGATTGCTTTCACACAACATGGTTCTTGCTATTTCTTTCAAGGTTCTAATTTTTCTTTCTACCACTCCATTTTGCTGTGGGGTTCTAGGTGCAGAAAAATTATGCTCAATTCCATTCTCAAAACAAAAGTATTCAAAATGTTGGTTTTCAAATTCTGTACCATGATCACTTCTTATTCCTATAATTGTGGTAATTTTTTTCATTTATGGCTTTCTTGTAGAATTTCATGAATGAGTTGAATGCTTCATTTTTATGTACTAAGAATAGAACCCATGTGAAACTAGAATAATCATTTATAATCACAAGTCCATACCTCTTTCCACCTAGACTAATAGTTTTAGTTGGTCCAAAGAGATCCATATGGAGTAGTTCTAATGGCCTAGTAGTTGAGATTGTATCCTTAGATTGGAATGAATTCTTTGTTTGTTTACAAAGTTGGCATGCATTGCAAACTCTATCTTTCTCGAATTTAAGTTTTGGTAATCCAATTACTAGGTCCTTCTTGATTAGTTTAGATAATGTATCCATGTTAGTATGGCCTAATCTACGATGCCACAACCAACTTCCATCATATATCTTAGCATCATTTGCTACTAAGCGGTGGCTATTTTTAGTAAGATCATCTAGATTTATTAAGTATACAATTCCACGTCTTAGTCCTTTAAATACTATGCTATAGTCAATTGGATTAATTACTATGCACAATGACGATTTAAATGAAACCTCAAATCCCTTATTGCATAGTTGACTGATACTAATCAAATTATGCTTAAGTCCATCAACATACAATACATTATCAATATAGGTAGAAGGGGTAATTTGAATTTTACCAATTCCTTTTACACGACCTTGGTTGTTATCACCGAAAGTCACTACACCACCGTCTTTTACTTCAAGGGTGAGGAAATGATCTTTTTTACTTGTCATATATATGTCTTGAGCAGCCACTGTCTAGGTACCAACTCCTTTCATTACATTTGGCTGCAAGACATTCCTAAAAGCACACATCAAATAGATTTAGGTACCCAAGCTTTCTGGGATCCTATATGGTTAGTGTTGATAGTCCCTTTTGGAACCCAAATAAATTTTTCTTTCTTTTGCTTTTCTCTTTTTATGTTTGGTTCATCCCTAATTTCTTTATCACTAAAATGTGCAATACTTTCTGTTTGAATATCTTTAGCTCTTACAAAGAAATTTTTAAGTAATTTCTGTTTGTTATTAGGCTTGTATCCTAAACCAGCATTATTAAAAATAGCTCTTTGATTATCAAGAATCATCTTCAATTTTTCTGAAGTAAGAGTAAATTTTGCAACAATAGGTTTATATTTATTAACTTCCTCACTTAAAAGTTGATTTTCATTTTTTAGTAGATTTGTGTCTTTAGTTAAACAGTTTTTTATAGTGTGATTAGTCATTTTTAATCTTGAAACTTCTTTAATCAATCTCTCTCTTTCTTTTGTTAGATTTCAGTTTTTTTCATGAGTGATTGATTAGAGAGTTTTAAATCTTTGTTCTTTGGGGTTAAAGTTCTGCATACATCCATTAATTCATTAAATGCAACATATAGTTCATCAAAAGTAAAATCAAAATGTGTTTCAGGTCTTACCTCTTCTCCATTTGCCATAAGGCAGATCTTTGTCTCTTCCTGTGATTTTTCTTCTGGTGATGAATTATCACTTTCGCTTAAGGTTATGAGGAGTGCCTTTTTCTTCATTTTCCCAAGCTTCTTTACGAGTGGGCAATCAGCTCTGAAGTGTCCTGATTTGTTACATTCATATAGCACTTGACTGCCTCTCTTTCCTTTTCTTTACCTTTCTCTCAGTCGAAGGCATGAGGGGTGTACTTCTTTTTGTAGGGAGGCCACATTTTCCTCATGAATTTTCTGAACTTCTTTACAAGTAGGGCTTCTTCCTCATCTTCCTCATTTTCATTCTCACTGCTACTGCTGTAAGTATTTTCTTTAGCAGTGGATTTAAGTGCAATTACCTTTCTTCTTTGGCTCTCATCCTCGGTATGTTCCTTCATAGTCAGCTCGTGAGTCATCAGGGATCCAAGAAGTTCTTCAAGTGGAAGCATGTTAAGATCCTTGGCTTCTTGGATTGATGTTATTTTAGCTTCCCATGTTCGAGGTAAAGAAAGTAACACTTTCCTGACAAGTTCACTGTTAGTATATGATTTGCCAAGACATTTCAGCCCACTAATGATATCAGTGAATCTTGTAAACATGCAAGTAATGGTTTTAGTAGATTTCATTTTGAAGAGTTCATATTTATGTACTTATATGTTTACTTTAGACTCCTTTACTTGATTAGTTCCCTCATAGGTAACCTCAAGTCTATCCCATATTTCTTTAGCTGAAGCACAAGTGGAGATCCTATTGAATTTATTAGGATATAAGGCACAATATAAGACATTCATTGCCTTAGCATTCAATTGGGCTTTTCTCCTATCATGATCATCCCAATCTTTTTCAGGCTTAGGAATAGAGATGTTATCTATTGTGTGTGTAGGGATATGTGGTCCTTTTTCAATGATGCTCCATACATCATAATCTTGTGTTGGAATAAAGATTCTCATTCTAGCCTTCTAATAGGCGTAATTTGTACCATTGAACAATGGGAGCCTATTGCCTGATTGTCCCTCAGCAAGGATATAACCAAATTGAGTTGTCATGGTCTTTTACTCTAGTTATGATTCGAACAACAATCACTAAAAGAGCACCTGCTCTGATACCACTTGTTGCCCAATAGACAACCCAAGTGATGATTTACGCCCTGTTCGATGCGACGTTCGTAGCGGAATTCGAATGGAACGTCGTTCATCATATGAACGCCCCTCGGATCGTAGAATTCAAAAAAATTCTAGATCCAAATCCAGAAGATCTTTGAACTCATTAGGGAGGGAAGATTAGGAACTGAGGAGGGTTGATTAGGATTTATAAAACTGAAACAAAAATTAGAAGTTATAAATTTGAAGATCTCATCTTTAAAAATTCTGCAGGTGTAGAACACCGCAGCCTGATGATCTTTTTAGGTTCCTAGTTAAGCTGCACATGTATCCGGCCTCTACAGGTATCCATACGAGGATCTAATCATCTGAGATAGGGTCTTACCGGAGTGCTAGCTCCTTGCAAAGACCTCTCATGACTATCAAATA
>JAOXJJ010001332.1:0-12506 GCA_025769935.1 Phoenix roebelenii
TTCCACTCTCCTCATCTAGTAATTTAATTAACCTGCTTGCAATAGATTTAATCAATTACTAATCAAGTTTTTAATTTATCAATAATTAATTAAAACCCAATTCACCCCTCCTCTTGGATTGTCTCCTTGGGCAACAGATACAGATTTGTAGCTTCTTGTTGCTGTTCCTCTTCTTTAGAGCTGGATTCATCACTGTCACTCCAAGTAGGCAGCATAGCTTTCTTCCTCAACCTTTTCGGAGCCTTTTTTAATAGAGGACATTCTGTTATGAAGTGTCCAGACTTTGTGCACTCATAACAGACATATTTCTCCTTATTTTCTTTATTTTGCTCCTCCTTGATTACAGAACTTTTCTTAAAGTTTTTTCTATTTCTTCTAAAGAGTTTTCTGAACCTTCTTGTAATTAGGGCCATTTATTTATTGTTTTTAGATTTAGAGTCCTTTCTCTCATCTTCATGTGGAGTGGACTTAAGAGTAATAGTTCTGTGCTTCTTGGGTTCGTCCTTCTCAAGGTTCTGTTTCATTAAAAGCTCAAGAGTCATTAGAAAACCTAGCAGTTCTTCCAGTAGGAGAGACTTGAGATTTTTGGCTTCTTGAATGGCAGTGACCTTTGCTTCCCATGCTTTAGGACGAGACCTAATAATTTTTCGAACAAGATCACTATTAGAGTAAGATCTACCAAGGCTTTTCAGTCCGTCTATAATATCAGTGAATCTAGTAAACATTTCAGTTATGGATTCACTGTTTTCCATTCTAAATAATTCATACTTATGCACTAGCATACCGATTTTAGATTCTTTGACCTGGTTAGTGCCTTCATGTGTAACCTCCAGCCTATCCCAGATTTCTTTAGCAGTCATGCAAATAGATATATGATTAAACTCATTTGCATCTAAAGAACAGTAAAGAACATTCATGGATTTTGTATTTAGCTAAGCCATTCTTTTATCATGGTCGTCCCATTCAATCTCAGGTTTGAATAAGGTGATGCCATCTACAATCTTAGTTGGTGTGTGAGGTCCAATGACAATAACAGTCCATAAATCATAGTCAAGTGCTTGAATAAAAATACGAATGCGTGCTTTTCAATAAGTAAAATTTGTGCCATTGAAAAGAGGTGGTCTGTTGGTAGATTGACCTTCGGCAATAGAGGATCCCATAGTGGCTGCTATGACCTTTAACTCTTTGATTGTTAGATCAAAATGTTACTGTGAGTACCAGGCTCTGATACCACTTGTTGCCCAGAGGTGCAGCCCAAGAGGGGGGTGAATTGGATCTCTTTAAAAATTAAAGTTAAAACGTGTGAAAAGTATGAGTTACGGTTATCTTATAGATTTAGCAGTGGAAATATGATTGCACAAATACGACAGTGAATAAAATGAGGAAAGCAATCAGGAATATGCAAAGGAGAGGAAGAGAGAAAAACCACAAGCACAAACACCAAGGTTTATAGTGGTTTGGTGCACTCCCGGCACCTACATCCACTCTTCAAGCCTTGCTTGAGATTTTACTATAATCCAACAGATTACAGCCTGATTGTTTTCCGATCTCACATTCAAAAACCCAGTTGGTTTTCCAAGGCAACCAACCGAAAACCTTTTGTTTTTCGGGATTACAAACATCCTAGTTGGTTTTTAGATAAATCAACCAAAAACTTTACACCGTTTGTTTTTCCGGGCTCACAAACAACCCAGTTGGTTTTCAGATAAACCAACCAGAAACTATCACCCTTGCTAAATACTTCCGATTCAGCAACTTCCAATCAAGGCTTGGAAGAGCCTTTACAGGTTTCAAATCAATTAAATTGTTACAGCAACAATTAATCCAACTAACAGAATGTTGTAACCAAAAAACTTAAAGCTTCGGAATATAAAGAGTGAAACAATAAAAATGAAGACTGAAGCTGATGAAGAGGTTGGCTGTGGAAGGATGTTCCAATGCTTAAACAGTTGCTATTCTCGATGCAGTAAGAAGCTTCGACTGATTTTCTTACGGAAGAAGGTTTCAGATGGAATGCTGGTGAGGATGATGAACTGTTAAGCTTTTTCTTCTCTTTTTCTCAGTAAAAACCTTTTATTTTCAATAGAATCTTTTTTCTTTTCTTATTGTTTCCATTCTGAGATTCCCTCGTATTTATAGACAAATTCTTCGGCAGGATTTGAAATTCTTTCTTTCCGTTCTGATGAGAATCTTTTTCTATTATAGAAGAAGAAAAAAGTCGTTCAAAGCTTCCCGTTGTGGGGTCGACTCATGTTCATTCTAGATCGGCGCTTCAAGATGTTAAGAAGGCTTATGCTGTGATATCTTCAAAGGGTCGATTCTTTATCCTAAAGGGTCGGTTCATCTTCATCAGGAGTTGCCTCTTCAGATGCAAGGGTCGACTCATGATATATTTTTTTAGGCTGACGTTGAGATTGAGCAGGGATCGACTCTTCAAACGCAAGGGTTGACTCTTCAATTTCTGGGCTCGACTCATTTTGAACAAGGATCGACTCATGATATAATTTTTTTCGACTGATGCTGTGACTGAGCAGGGGTCGACTCTTCGATTTCGAGGATTGACTCATTTTGAATAAGGGTCGACTCTTCAGATTTTGTCTCAGGCGGTGAAAGCTTTCTGTTTATTTTGAATTACACAAGGGTTGACATGTTTTGCGGGGGTCGACTCATTGACTGTGTTCCTTGGATAAAATATATCAGAATCAACTTAAACTTGTCCTTTTTGCTTAGGGGTTGACTCAAGTCTGTCAAACAGAGAACTTCAGACTTTATCTCTAATCTCCATGGATTAGATTAAGATCATTTTCTTTTAGAACATAGCTAATGAGATGTTTGCGAAGAACTTAAGATTTTGCAGTGTTTCAATTCTTCTAATTTTTCTTGACTTATAAAACTTCACAATAAAGCCAATGTTATTAGTATACAACATCATCTCAAGTATTTTGTAATCATCAAATTTCATCCTTTAGGGTTGACAATTAAAGTTAAGATTAGATCTTAAACATGGTTGCTGAAATTTCAGAGTTGCTAAAATTTCAGAATTGTATGTTAGACATACAATCATTGTTTTATAGTTTACATAAATATTTAAATTATGATTCTTATTTTTGTTGTAGAGATCTGATCTCTAGCATGCATGAAAATTAAATAGTTTAATTTTTAAATGCTTATGCTGTAATTTTTTGAAAAATAAATGCATGCAGCCCGCAAGGCATCCTTTCAATGGTATCAGAGCCAGGTTTATTGAACGTTTAAATTGTTTATGCTTAAAATAATTGTATTAACCTGAGTAGTTTAGTAATCTAATTGGATTAATCACCAGACTGTCCGATCATAGGAGAAAGAAGGGTTCGTTACCCTCTTTCTCCATTCGATGGGATCTCCTATGGCGTGTAGGGGTGCCACTGTGATTGATCCTTGAAAATGAACAATGAAAGGTAGATTAAAATCTGTTTTAATCTTTATAATTAAATTTGAGATTTATAAATGTGTTTAGATCAAATCTAAAGAGTATTTATGAATAATTTAGTTACTGATTTTGCATAATTAATCATATCTGAAAATTAGTTGCATGTGATGCATGAGATCTAGGTAAATTCATGTTGATGTATATGTGATATAAGGAACAAGAATAAATCTGAAATCATAAATTTATTTAGATTAGATCTAAATGAAATTTATAATTCATTTATTTTCTGATTTTTTATAACAAATCAAATCTGAAAATAAATGCATATGATGTATGTTGTTTAAGTTAATTCATATTAGTTTGTATATGTGATATAAGAACATAAATCGTCTAAGATTTAAACATGAATTAAATCTGAAATAAACATGATTAATTGCAAATCTCAGATATGAAAATAAGTTTTAAGAACTAAAATTTTGTAATTAATATGTAATTAAAAGAATATGCAATGATATGAAATTTTCATAAGCTTACACTTAATTAAAAATTAAGTGATATGAAAATCTAGATCTAGAATTGTGAACTCAATTCAATGACATTGCATAATTCTTGAGGCATTTGGGTTAGCTCAAATCAAGTTCTTATGATTGGGTTAGACCTAGGGTTAGAATCAAACATGGTCTAATTTGAGTTAATTGATCAAATCAAATTAAGTAGTAACTAGATTAAGTCAAGAAAACTCTAGATCAAATACAATAGTTGTAGTTGATCAAATTCCATGTCTTTGGTTAGACCAAGATGGAACTTGATTGAGACTCAGAGGTTGAGCCCGAGTCATTTGAGTAATGAAATCAAAATTAATTAACCAATTGGTATCTAAGGTAAGTTTGGCAATTTTGATCGGTGGTTTTTAATTGGGAGCTACTCGCACTGATTCATTTTTGTCGAGTTAATGGCATATCCCTTCTATAGATCTCACTTACCTGGCCGACTTGGTCAATCATTTTTGGATTAGATTATTTAATGATTCGAGTTGACCCATGCCTTTAAGAAAAATCAATCTGACTGATTTAGGTGCCTCCTTAATCGGATTGAAGCTAGTTCTTATTAATCTGACTTGATAAAGTCAGTGTGATGATCTAGATTAACCGACTCTTCTCTTCTCTTCTCAATTGAATCAAATTATCTAAAGTTATTAGATCCCTAAAATGAAATAGTTAAAGAAATAAATAGCTTAAAGCCTCCCATTAAGTTGAATGATAATGGGTCCAATGGTACGATAATCATTGGAGGCGCTGCATGCCTGGTGCTTATCGACCATTGGAATTATCATCCATAATATGATGATTCAATTGTGCTCTCTGATAGGTAATCAGGTTAGCCGAGCCATACTCGAGCATGCTCATTTGTTAGTTGGTAACATTAAATTCTGTCATGTTAATAGTTGGATCTAACCAGGACTATCAGTGGAGGCGCCACACGCATGCTGAAGAGGGGCCTAGGGCAAAATTAACACTAGAAATTGTTCGGATGAAATAATTGGTTAAGAACCTACCTATTGATGCACATAGATTAGCCAATCCACACTCGAGCCCATATGTGATCAAATGGATTCTAGTGCCCACTAAAGGGTTAAGAGTAATTCTTCGAATTCAATGTAAAGGTTATCAATTTGTATAAAATAGTGGAAGAACCTTTAGACTAAAGTCTAAGTCTTTGGGTCTAATTAATTCATATATTAATTAGGTTCATAATTTTTCTTTATGCATAAATGGCCACAAACTTGTCGCTCTAATCGCTATTGGATAGTGATAAGCTGACAGGATCCAACTTTAATAGGTGGCTTAGAAAGCTGAAAACTCAGCATAGTCAGATCAAAAAGATTAAGGCTGACCAGAGTCAGGCAAAATGCTTCTATTGTAAGAAGCAGGGGCATTGGAAGAGAAATTTCCTCAGTACCTTGCCTCACTTGACCCGAACAGGCCAAGCAAGAGAAAAGGACAATCAGTTGATGATCAAGGTATTTATATGATAACACTTTGTAATTTCTCTATATGTGATAATTCAACCTGGGTATTAGATAATGGAAGTCCATTTAATATATGCAATTTATTGCAAGGACTTCAGGTCAATGAGAGATTTGGAAACAATGAGAGATTCCAGTTCTAGCTTTTGAAAATCTCAAACTTATTTTCAATTCTCATGTAGTTGTCTTGAGTGCTTGTCACTATTATCCTACGTTCTTATTGAATGTAATTTTCGTAAGCCTTTTGGCCTTGAACGGTTATGAAATTTAAATAAAAAAATATTTTTGTGATATCATTATGAATGGTGTTACTGTAATGAATGGACGATTGAGCAATACATCTACTTGTTATCACAACCTGTTAATGTAATGTACATGTTAAGTAAGCGCCCTAGAATAGATAGTGTCTTCGATGTTTACCTTTGGCATTGTAGGCTAGGTCACAGTAACAAGAAAAAGATAAACAGGTTAGCTCAAGAGGGTATCCTCAAAGTTGATGATTGTGAATCAGACTACCGGCACATCCTATCTTCTTGGAAAGATGACCAAGTCACCTTTTACTGAAAAATATGAACGAGCCAATGATATATTGAGCCTTATACATTTTGATGTTTGTGGGCCAATGAGCACAAAAGTCAGAGGTGGATATTTCTATATCATTATATTTACAAACGACCTATTTAGGTATGGGTATGTCTATCTTATGAGACATGAGTTTGAATCATTTGAAATGTTCAAACTATTTCGTAATGAAGTAGAAAAATAAACTGAAAAGAGTATTAAAACTCTTCGGTCAGACCGAGAAGGTGAATACATCACCAGTGAGTTCATAACATATCTAGGAGAGAATGAGATTCTCTCTCAATGGACTCCTCCTGGAACACAATAATACATGGTGTGTCAGAAAGGAGGAATCGAACTTTGTTAGAAATGGTTCGATCCATGATGGGAAATGCTATTCTGCCAATATCCTTCTGGGGATATGCACTTGAAACGGCTTGCTATGTTCTTAATAAGGTTCCGAGTAAGTCTGTGACTAAAACTCCACCTGAGATGTGGATAGGGCGTAAACCGGTGCTCACTCACTTTAGGGTTTGGGGGTGTCTAGCCTACGTCCAACGTTTAAAAGCAGTCAAACTCGAATCTAGGTCTGACAGATGTTTCTTTGTCGGCTATCCAAAAGAAACTAAGGGTTATTATTTCTACCTTGCTGGAGAACAAAAATTGTTTGTCAGCAATAGAGCTGTCTTTTTGGAGAAGGAATTCCATGGAGAAGGAACTAATGGCTCTAATGTTGAACTTGAAAAAATTCAACATGTAGAAGAACTAACACCACCCACTGAACCTTTAGAGTCTGAAGTAATTAGATCAAACCCAGAACCTATTATAGAGCCATCCTTGAGGCAATCTGGTAGAGTACGACGTCAGTCGGACAGATACTATGGTTTCTTGGTCCGGAACAGGAATCCTGTTGAGCTTGATGAAAGTGATGAGGATCCGATCATCTATATGGATGCAATGCAGAGGTACGACTCTGATAAATGGCTGGAAGCCATGAATTCCGAAATGGAGTTCATGAAAGTCAATGATGTGTGGACATTGGTTGACCCACCCGATGGAATAAAACCCATAGTGTGCAAATAAATTTTCAAAAGGAAAACGGGCACAGATAGAAAGGTGGAGACCTACAAAGCCCATCTGGTTGCCAAGGTGTTGCCCAAGGAGACAACCCAAGAGGGGGGTGAATTGGGTTTTAATTAAATATTGACCAATTAAAAACTTAATGAGTAATTAACTAAATCTATTGCAAGCAGGTTAATTAGAATACTAGATGCAGTAAATGAAGAGAGTGAAAGAAACAATTAACCAATACAAACATAAGAAAGTTTATAGTGGTTCGAAGCCAACTCTTGCTCCTACGTCCACTCCCCAAGCCACACTTGGGAGTTCACTATAATCCCTAAGATTACAGCCGGTTGTTTTACAAGTTCACAACCCAACTTGTTGTTTTCACAAGATTACAACGAACTCGATCGATTTTCACAGGCTCATCGACTAGAACAACCCGATTGTTTTTCCGGGTTCACAATCAAACCCAGTTGGTTTTTCCTGGTTCACCAACCACAACCTTATACCGTTGGTATTAACTTTGGCTCACCAACAAACCTTACAACCCTTGATTCAATCCCCTGATTGAATCAAGTAAGAAAAACACAGTTTGGAAAATCACAAAGGAAGCTTCTAAAAAGCAAATGTATGAACAATATAAGCAAAGTAAAGTTAGAAGCCCTCAAACAGATTTTAAATGGGAAGTAGGGGCTTCTCGATTTCTGAATCTCCTCTTAAAGGCACTGAGAGTTGGAGGACAGTATCAGAGCCTTGAATGCAAGGGAAGCACTTTTGATTTGAGTTGAATGTGCCTCTTCCTTCTTTTGCTTGTATTTACTCTTGAGAAGTTCGTTGAAAATGCTTTAATGCTCAGATGGAATAGCTCTGTTATTGTCTACTACTATTTTTTCTAGCTATTTAAACTGTTTCCTACAGAAAATAGCCGTTAGAGACTGATTTGTAGCTGTTCTATCTCGTCTGCACATCCTGACAATGTATCCGTTGGGGTCTGAGTTGACTCGCACGATCTGGAGTCGACTCGCATGATTTGGAGTTGACTCGGCTGTTGCTGGAGACGACTCGCCCACTGTTCAGGATTTGAATTAAAGTGCTTGTCCCATCCTGGAGTCGACTCGGACCAAACGTGGAGTCGACTCGCCAACATCTAAAGATAACTCGGCACTTAGGAGACGGCTCGTTCTCAGGGTTCCAGAAATCCATCTTTTTGTTTTTCTTCTTCGAGTCAACTCGGATTTTCTTGGAGTCGACTCGGCTGTCTTGGGAGACGACTCGAGATCTTTGGAAGACGACTCGTTCTCAGAGTCCGAAAAGCTGATTCTCTGTCTATTGAACTGATCTGTCTCGGAGTCGACTCGCACTTTGTTGGAGTCGACTCGGCTGACTTGGGGGCCGACTCTGGGACTCTTGGAGTCGACTCGTTCATAGAATTTTAAAGATTGGTTCTCTGCCTTTCAGTCTTCTTTCCTCTAGGAGTCGACTCGGGCATAATTAGGAGTCGACTCACCAAACGTCGGAGTCGACTTGCATCCTTTTGAAGTCAACTCGGTAACAGGATCTAAAATCCATCATTCTGTCTTTCTATCTGTTATCCTTTGGAGTCGACTCGGAACTGTCGGGAGTCGACTCGGCAAGCATCGGAGTCGACTTGAAGCCTTTTGGAGTCGACTCGCTGATAGGGTCTGAAACCCATCTTTCTGTCTTTCTATCTGTTCTCAGTCGAAGTCGACTCGTAGAGTACTGGACTGGAGTCGACTCGAGCTTGTGCCAGAACCTTTAAACCACTCAGAGTCGACTTGTAATCTTTCGGAGTCGACTCGGGATGCAGACTTTGGTTCATATTGAGTCCCTTACTTATTCAAATTACTTTGAACCAGAACTTTAGGCACCTAACTAGAAATTCACACATATTTGTCTGAAACACTAGATTGAACTCACTAGTACAACATAAAATATACTCAAATGCTTTGAGCTCATCAAAATCAAATAGGGGTATACTCAATCACTCCACAATCTCCTTCTTTTTGATGATGACAAAACATTGAGTATTTGTAAATTGAATTGCTCAATCAAGAAGTGAATTGTAGTAAAACTTCGTAATGAATTCAAATGTCTAGTAATTTAGTGTATCCAAAATTGAAAGGTATGAGTCAGTAAACATTGAAATTAAAGCTCCTCCTTTCATTTGGAATTATATAAGCCTTCAAAACATACACTCAATTGTTTGGCATATATTCTTTTAATTAAATTGCTTTCTTAGAATTTTAGATTCTCCCTCTCAATATTTGCATTTTCTTTTGTTTGAACTTTATTCAGTTTTTTTAAATTTCTTTTAATTAGAGAAGAAAGAGTCTGATTATTTATTCTTTAATATGATTCAACTAATCTCCGAATATCCCTTGAATAGATTTTGGAGATTTCTCCTTGAGAAGCCCCAACAGAGAAATAATTAGCCTCGAGAAATTGAATCCACTAAGAACAAATTACTTTTGGTTTTCTTTTTGCTTAAGAATGTTCTTGTTTAGATTCCTTTACTTAAAATTATATCTTATTTTTCTTTCCTTTTTTGTCATCATAGCAAAATGCACATAGCATAGAAAGATATAACAAGGCACATTATACAGTTTTTTTTGAAAAGAAACTTCTATTCATTGTATGAATTACAAAATTGAGTACATTTCTGAAAGTCCATTATGGACTGTACATCATAATAAAACAACAAAAATACAACTAGGATCGTCTGGTGGAGGAGGATGAGGCTCCCAAACTCCGCCGCTGAGCCTGGAGGACCAGGCTCATCCCTTCTGATATATTCCCTAGTTGTGCTATAATCTCTAAGGTCGCCCTAGCCTGTGTCTTTGTTAGTTGGGTCACACTTTCATTGATAGTATCAAGTTTATAGATCAATGCATTTGCAAGCCTCTCTACACCTTGACTTTGCCTTAACAACTCTGATATGATGCTATCTTGCATCTGCTTCGTGTCCTCCTTAATGGCTATAAGGCTCAAGTATTGACCCTGAACTAAACTCCTCAGATTTGACAGCTCCTCCCTGACTTCAGCAATCATCATGGACACTGCTACTGTGGAGGGAGTGAGGTCAGTGGAGGGTGCACTACATGTACCTCTGAGCTCCCTCACTATATCATCTCTCAATTCTCGGAGCTGCTCAGAACTAATTCTGATCTCTAGGGGCTGCTGAGGTGGTGGCACTATAGAAGGTCCA
Organism: Phoenix roebelenii; assembly: GCA_025769935.1. NCBI lineage: Eukaryota > Viridiplantae > Streptophyta > Magnoliopsida > Arecales > Arecaceae > Phoenix > Phoenix roebelenii. The sequence goes on from JAOXJJ010001332.1 coordinate 10,288, forward strand.
GCTGAAGTCGATGGCTCGACAGGGAATGAAGGACCAGATGTGGATGGAAAGGTAGAAGGATCTATGGAGTGGTCCTGGTCATGGTCAGAGATAGATGAGTGATGAGTAGTGGGGTTAGATGGTGTAGATGTGGATGTCCTTCTAACCCAAACACCCTCCACCTTGTGGAAACCCATTCGGTGGAGAGTCCCCTCACCCATATGATCTGTATGTCTGAGGGAGCGAGAGGGTTCTCCCTCAGGGATAGAAACTTCTAACTCCCTAAAAATGAGTGTGAAAAGCATACCATAGGGGAGACTCAACCTAGGTTTGTCTAGGGGTTCACAGATATAGCTATAGATGAGTTTGGGAAAGTTTAGGAAAATGTCATGTAAGATGTAGAACATTAGGGCTAGGTCCTTTTCTGAAATGAAATCAAACCTACCCATCTTAGGAAAAAGAGTCCTAGATATAATACTCAGGAGGAGTTGCATTTCAGCTGAAAGCTGATTTGCAAACACCTCCTCTATAGGGAATTGGGGTGGTCTCCCTAGGATGGCCGTAAGGGCCTTTGTCTTATCAGTAGGATGAGTGGGAGCAATCCCCTCTCGGAAGAGGTGGAGGACTCAAATAATAAGATCCCCCGAGACAAAAATAGGGATATTTGCTACTATCCCTTGAATACCACCTCCACCCCGTGTGACGGTCCCATAAAATTTCCTAACTAGCCCTGGGTAAGTAGGGAGGTCAAGGGAATAGAAATACTCTAGACCTTGGGCCCTAAGGTGATGCCCTAACGTGAACCCTTTCCGGGAGAGAAAGTCGAAGTTGACATTCCTCCCACTGGAGACAACTCTCTCGATGCACGGACGCGAGAAAACCGGCCTAGGCGGAGAAGAAACTAGAGGTGGTGGCCTCACAGGTTCGTTTCACGCCTTGGACCGTCTCTCGGCACCGCTCGCGGTGAGAGGTCTCTTCCGACTCAGGACAACAGCTTTCCTAGGCATTTTTGACCTAAATCCGGAAGGAAAGACGAGAAAAGGGAGAAAATATGGGTAAAAGGATAAGAAAAAGGGTCGGAGACGAGGTAGGAGACGACTCTAGAATTTTTTTGAACAGTGGCGGCCGAAATAGAAGTGAAAAAAAAATATTTCGATTAGGGTTAAAAGACGAATTTCCAACCTTGAGTCGACTTCGGTAAGGCGCGAGTCGACTCGACCTCGAATCGACTCCTAAATATGCGCGAGTCGACTCGCCCATGACTCGACTCTAAAATTCATTCGAGTCGACTCAAACTCTGGCACATACTCAAAGTCTCAGTCAATTTCGTTCCAAAAGTGAGAGATATGGAAATCTTTAGAACTTAAGGAATGATTTGATGATCACGGACGTGAAATCCTATATCCAACATAAGCTAATCATCAAAATCAATGAATTATAGAAAAGTATCACAGGAATGGATCAATCACTCCTAGCCCTCTTATAAGAATACAAAATCGATCTTCACTCAAGGGTTTTGTGAAAATGTCAGCAAGTTGATCATCAGTACACACGAATTCAAGCATCACATTACCATTTAACACATGATCTCTTATGAAGTGATGTCTTATCTTAATGTGTTTAGTTCTTGAGTGTTGAATTGGATTTTTAGTTAGATTTATAGCACTTGTGTTATCATAGTTTATGGGAATCTTATCTTGTTTAATGCCATTATCTTCAAGTTGTTGCTTGATCCATAAAATTTGAGTACAACAACTCCCAACAGCAATATATTTGGCTTCAGCCGTAGATAGTGCAACCGCGTTTTGTTTCTTGCCAAACCATGAGATTAAGTTTTTTTCTAAAAATTGACATGACCCACTGGTGCTCTTTCTATCAAGTTTACAACCAGCAAAGTCGGAATCAGTGTAACCTATTAGGTTTATGTTTGATTCTTTAAAGTACCATAAACCTATGTCTTTTGTTCCTATTAGATATTCAAAAATTCTCTAAACTGCAATTAGGTGTGATTCCTTAGGATTAGATTGATACCTAGCACACATGCATACACTAAACATGAAATTAGGTCTACTTGTTGTAAGATATAGTAATGATCCAATCATACCTTTATACAGCTTTTGATCTACTGACTTACCTGATTCATTTACATGATGAGCTCATGGGAGTGCCAATTGATTTATTTCCATCCATATCAAATTTCTTTAGCATTTTCTTGATGTACTTAGCTTGATTGATGAAAA
>JAOXJJ010001333.1:0-12506 GCA_025769935.1 Phoenix roebelenii
TAGGAATTACAAACATAGGGAAACAACACATCATAAATGACTTGGGAAAATAAAAGGTCTAGCTTAATTTCTAACATTAACTACTTAAGCATGAATGGAACTAATTACAGCATGACCAACACGATCAAGCCAGTTCAATTACAGAAGAATTTCCGGTTCATTTGAGTAAACCTTTTGGATGTTCAAGTCTAAGTCTTACCGATTACTGACCACGTTAATTTTTAGGAATTTGTGAAATATGAGTTCTAATCCATTTGGATTACGATATTTGAGCATGTTTAAATATCCAAATGTTCATCACTGATCAATTGTTAATGGAGGTATGTAAATGAAGTGAAAATATAACAAGCCATCAACTAACTAGCCTGAGGCTATGACCATGTTTAAGAGAATAAAGCCATTTTGTTAGGCTCGAGTTTGTAAGATTTGTTTCAACGTTGTGGCATCATGAGGAATCCCAGAAGTTGTACAACATCTTTTCTGGTCTAGGTCCTTTAAGGCTCCCTGTTAACTCACTGGTTAGGCAGAGATTGCAATTATTTGTTCTTTTGGTAAAGAGAGGTTCTTTCGGAACACTTAGATGCATGTGAAGGTTGTGTATAAAGAGGCCTATGATAGCGTGCATATTGATAGAGATTACACACACTGGACCTGTCAAATAATATGACCATGAAATAAGGATGGATGCATACTATCAAGCTTTAAGAAATGAGTTGATAGTTGACAATTAAATTGGCTATTAAGGCTTGACAGAAGGTAATGGGGTAATAGTCCAATTATTCATTACCAATACCAAAACTATTGTCTAATAATAGATCAAAGCATGGTATGTTGTACTGGCTTGAACTAGACGGTACGGAATGCATCATACTGTACTGGTTCGGTATCGGTAACTGATACGGATGGCGTACTGACATTCGGTATACTGATGGAAGACGATTGCAGAAGGAAGAGAGAAAGAGGAAGAAAAGGGGAAGGAGGAGGAAGAAGAGGTTATAGAAATGCAAAAAGAAGAAAAGAGGAGGAGAAAGAAGAAGAAGCAGAAAGAAGGCCAGGGTTTTTTATTTAATCATTCAATTGATGAGAGGGGTGGCCTTTATATAAGCCTTACTTCAGGCTAATCAATTAGTGATATACCAAACTTAGATCCTCAATCAATTAACTAAATCAACCACTTGATTACATACCAAAATCGATCTATTCACTCGACCTAATTACACAACTTAACAGCTAACCCAATTGACTTGACTAAAACAAAAGCAAATGACCAAATTGGATTAAATGTAGAAAATAAAAATAAAACAGACTCAAATGGATCTAGTCTGGGCCTGACTCAAATCGGTGACTCAAGACCATCTCCTAGCCATAATGATGTCAACCCCTAGTGTGAACGCGAGCGAGCAACCCTGATGGCTCGATCGTCTGAATGAACGACTAATCTCCATCACACTAGTACGAGATCATGTACCGAAACAGCGAATCTTTGATCAAAGCAGCCAGAATCTATAATTAAGGTTCCAAAATCACCCAAGACCAAGCCAAAATAATTTGCTAATTATCTAAATTCAGTATTTCTGATTGTTAGAGCTCAAAGGTGGCTCTAAATAAGAATGCTTTGCATATAAACGTCCATGAAGTTGACCCCCAAACCTTTGGAACAAGGCTGGATAGTAACGGTTTTAAAAATTATCTTCCACTTCATGTTTAGTATGACCATACAACTATCTTGTGGCTTTTTAACTTGAGCATCAACTCTGGAGTGTAGGAATACAAAAACTGCATGCCCTGTTACCACAATGCTGCCCATAAAAGAAATTTGTGCATACAGTCTTAGCTACATGTTAGGCATGTATCTTTTCTGTGAATTGACAGAAGAACGTACTTCCAGTGTCACGCCTTATCTTCTTGTTCTTTTTCTTTGAATCCTTCCAAATTCAGCAGTCTCTTTGAGGGTCCGTCAGTAGCACGAGATTAACTTGTATGAACAATAATGCAAGCTTCTCCTCGCACCGAGATTAACTTTTCGACGTTCTATCACACTCTGCCATGGAGCAAGCTAGGATGAGAGGAACCAACTGTTAGACATTGTTAAAACTTTGTTGGGTTGAACTCTGATTCATAAATTATAATGCCAACCCTAAAGAGATGATTCTCAGCATTCTAAAATGTCTACTATCTTATGAGGGAACACATATTTACAGAGAAGCTAACAGTGTCGGTGACTGTATAGTGAGATATGCAGCGAATCACACGGGAGCTACTTTGTAGTTTGCTCCATTAGATTTTTTTTGATTTTTTGCATATTTTATTTTATATTCACACTGATGAATTTTTACTAGATTGGTATAATAAATCCGGTATTACCCAAAGAAAGAAAAGTATCTGCTGTAGACAACTCACAAGAACCAATGGCATATCATAAAAGAGGTCCACCATGTCCATAGATCTGTGAAGGATTAGCGGGTCATATGAATGAGCCAGCTCAAAGAACACAAAAGAATTGGTTCTCAGGATGTCTGCAGATTTGGCTTCACAAACATCAATCAAGACAAAGACACAACAACAATCGAACAATGTACTGATCTCTCTTTCCCATCTTTGATCCCCAACAGTTAGCAATACCCATGGTATGTTCCACAGATCAGCTAGCAATGCATGCATGCATGCTGCAGCGACATGACCGATTACATACACCATTAAAATATAAAATGTAATCTTGCTGCTTTTTTCCAACTATTCTTCAAATATAATAAATTATATAAATAAAAGGTTTAAATAGCTAAATTTTTGTTGCATATTAAACAGTAAACTCATTTTCGATGGTGAATGGAGAACTCCACACAAGCTGAGCCTCTATTTTAAATAATATATAATAGATAATAAATGACCTAAGGATAAGAGTTGGTATTGTTCTCAAGGCTCAATATATATTGTTTAATCAGAACGGATTAAGATGTAGAGAACTCCACACAAGCTGAGCCTCTATTTTAAATAATATATAATAGATAATAGATGACCTAAGGATAAGAGTTGGTATTGTTCTCAAGGCTCAATATGTATTGTTTAATCAGAACGGATTAAGATGTGGGATTGCAGTCCAGTCTTTGGAGAATTAAATATTGGCCCATGTAGTTTTATATTTGGTCCATGCTCTTTGCATGATATGGGTATCTTGGGCACTTCTCCACCAAGTGCTTGGCCCAGCGGGCTGAGGCAGTGGAAGGCCTGCTGCTGTACCTGGTTTGAAGAAGAATGATGTCCAGGCCTTCAGTTAGAGGAAGCCACCCGCAAGTCATGGCACATGATTAATCAAAGTATAGACTGTGATATGTTTCACTCCAATATTAAACAAAATTTTTCATGCATAATCACTCTTTCTTGATAAATTTGTGGTTTAGATCAGTTTATTAAGAAACATATTGATGTATTGTTATTTTTTCAGCTTGATAGGTACTTTCCAATGGTGGGAAGCCTGTATGCAGTGCTGTGGGGCAAAGCAAAAGATTTAGAGTGAACAAGGCAAAAACATAGGAGAGTCTAGAAAGATTGCTCAGTGGTTGTGTGAGGACTCGTGTGGGCGTGTATTTAGTCTCACATTAGTTATTCGCTGGGTTGATCTTGGGTACTTATATAGAATCAAGAAACCTAAATAATAGCTTCCGATTAGCCATTTTGGATGAGGCCCTATGTTTTACAAATGGTATTAGAGCGGACCTGACCCATAACCTATGTGGATTAGGGAACACTATATCACAGATTTATTAGGGCTGATCACGAGCCGATCGTTGTACTTGTGATTAAATATGAATAGATTTAAACATTTAGCCTAACGAGGACGTCAGGACGGGGAGAGTATGTGAGGACCCGTGCGGGCGTATGTTTAGTCTCACATCGGTTATTCGCTACGTTGATCTTTCAGCTAGCCATCTTGGTTGAGATCTTAATTGGGTTGTTACAGGTTGACATCCATGAACCTCTAATAGCTATCAGAAATTACATAAAACACCTAGAATTATAAATTTTTACTTTGAGTGTGCCTTTTAGTTGGGCATTAGTCCCTCATTAACTTTAAATTGTGCTATCTTATTTTAGATGATCATGCATTTTGCTGTATATGTCATGCTTGAATTGTCAATACATAAAAGTCCATCAACCAGGAATCTCACTCTATAGTGCATTGTGAGGCCCTTGTTAACCTCTACTAGAACATTAGAATTATAATATCTAGGTGTGACACCACCTTACATGATGATGTCTGCGTAGCATGACCATAAAATCTTGGTATGACACCATTTCACATAATGATGTTGCTCAAGTTGTGAAATTCTTTGAGAAATTCTTTCCAAAAATTTTGCACACCTCCACCTTTAGTGAGTCTCTTACCCATGCTACTTTTGCTTCTCTTGCGAGGCAGGACTTGATAAAACCAACATATTGATCTTATTTCGGGGTTGAATCATCAAATAGAACTTGTTGAGCTAACCTGTTAAGATTTCCATGTAACTTGTTGAGCTAACCTGTTAAGATTTCCATGTTCAAGCTTTTTACTTCGAGTTTAATACAAAAATGTTTAGACTTTTTGTTTTATAAAGAATGCATTGACCAACCACCAAGAACTCGGGGTTCAATTTTGAATAGGCATAAACCCTCATTCTACGAGCTTTGACTCGGTTTACCTCGTCGCCTAAGCTTCGATCTAGATGAGGTGGGATGGGTATAGGTTATTGAATGAGGATCAGTTCCTCCTAACTTCCACAAAAAAAAGGACATGAATAATCCAACAATATATCTTCTCTAAATTTTGTAATCTTTTGGTTTCCCGTGAATAATTCTTTGTCGACTTGAGTCATTTACAAGCTCTACACCTTCATAACTAAAATTAGGCATGATTAAGATCACAACGTGCTTATCTGCCTTTTAAAAACCCAAGTTCTGGTTAAGGATAACAACAGAAGTCTAGGATAGTTGGGATAACTCTTAAGTGTATTAAAACATAACGGTGAGAAGAGTCAGGCTAAGGCCAAAATACTTCTGTTACTTTATATTTGCTTCAACAATGGAAAAGAAAGTCAGTCCAAAACAAGTCATCATTCTGTTCCTTCCCATGTTCCAATTTCCATTGACATCATAATTTGCTCTCATCCATAATGTTATGCCCTACAAAGTGCCCACTAATTATTTTAGAAGATAAGTACTCTTTCAAAATATAGCACCTAGAGCTGTGAATCTCAGGCATATTACCATAAACACCAGCTTCTAAAAGACCTATCTTGCATACACAAACCCTATATATACCCTAACATCACCTCATCCACCCAAACGAACAAACAAATTCCATATTGCTCTGGCCTTTTTTCTATATCAATAAATGAATTGTTAAAGCAATCAAACAACAAATAACATCAAAGCCAACCACATAATAGTAAATGATACTGAACTATGAAAGTAAAAAAGGGTCTCTGAGCAAACCATTAATATATCCAAGGCTACAGTAATCACATCAAGGTAAAACCTAGATCACTGCAACCAGATATATCTCTATATCCTAAGTTAAAACACTTCAGCAGAGGAGAACTGCCGCACCCAGGATATACAGAGGAGAAAAGTGAAAACAAGAACAGCGAAGGAAAAAGAGAAGCGCTAATAGGAGAAACTATCACTCGCTAAGCAAATCCTCCTTTCCATCTCGGGTGCGCATTGCCCTGCCTGTTGTTTCTGAAGGCACAGCATCCAACAGAGTAGACGACAATAAGGAAGATGAGGAAGATGATGTTCACGACCGCGACCTTCTTCCAGTCATTCTTGACATTGGCGAGGACCCCTGCTTTGCAAGATTGGCAGTCATAGCAGAGGATAGATGGATCGTTTTGCCAAGTGTTGCAGTCCGAAATATTAGAAGGGGTGAAGCCAGGAGGTTTATCCCAAACAGTTTCACTTCGGTAGGTGAAGTTACATGCAGTGGGAGGCTTGCAGCATCCAGACTGCATAAAAACAACAGAGAAATATTTAACAGGTAGCAAAGAACTGAAATTTCATTAAGTTTATATGGTGCCAATATCAGATCCTAATTCAAACACATGGAGAAACCACTCAACACAGATGTGATTCACCTGAAAATAATTCGGATACAAACTATCAGTCCAAAGTTATGCATCTAAACACCAAGGAAGACAGCTACAGAAAGGAAGTAAACTTTGAGGCATTAAAGAAAGATCGATATGATCACAGTTCAAGGGAGGAACAGAATCAGAATTGAGGAGGGCCAAAGCACATGAAAGTTTAAATTCCAGTTTGATTAAACTAAAACACCAACAGATGTTAAAAAAACCTGTCGGCAGCTGTAATATAGTGATACTAGTTGCCTCTAGTAGCTAGCATCAGACAAACTACACACTTTTCTCAACGTTCAGATGCAGTTTAAATTCCATATTTTTAATAACAAGACTACTCGAGTAATTTGCACACATAGTTGATGAACCATTAGTATAGTATAAAAAGCTTCTTAGGTTGCAAAAATCAATGTGGGGTGTGCCAAGATTACAGCATAGCTTGAAAACTTTCTTAAGTTGCAAAAAACCACACATGGGAGATGTTGCAATAAAAGCAACAACCAAAGACTTCACAAGGATATCCTATATGTCAATCAAAGGAAGTTTTGCGACTTGGTTTTTGTACAAATGAATTAGTAAATAAATATACTTCAACTCTTGGTTAAGCAGTATGACCAGAACAATGTGACCGTTAACTGAAGCCTTGATGAAGGCGGCCTCGGATAAACAAAAGCTAAGCACATGGCTAACCAATCTAGACTGGAGGATTATAGAGTAAAATGAATCATGGAAAGTCATATTGTACTCCGAAAACTCAAATACAAGGAAATTCATTCCAATAAAATAATAACGTTTAAAAAACTCAAATGTAAGGCCCATATGACACATGCGGATAGGTTCGGGTTGTATCTTTTGTGCCGAAGAAGGACTGATCTTCTTTTACGACATCAACCATGGGTTTGCACCTCACACAGATCTCAGAGCAGTCCATCCTTCTTCTTCTATCCGCCGTCCAATGGTCAATATCGCGAAAGAAGGTGAATTGTTCTTTCACGCGAAAGATACAACCCGAAACCTGTGCAGATTACCTACAATAGATTCGAATTTAAAGATCATGATCATCTAGAATTCTAGATAGCAAAATACAGGGCAAGAGCCAGTAAACAAAAGGCAACAAAAATACTGATCAATGAAACAAATAAAGAAATTCACAGGAACATAAGAATGCCTAGGAAATCCACCAAACAATTTACAACAGGAAGGGGAAAAAACGAGCAAATTCATCAAGAAGAACACCAGTAACATGCAAGGACCCTTAACAAAAGCCACTAGAAAACAGAAGGTACACAAAGTACGAAAAACCCAGAGCCAGAGAGAGATTCTGAAAGAAAACATAAGAAAATTGTCATTAAAAAACAAAAGAGAATCAAAGCAAAAAAAAAAAAACAAAAAAAACAAAAAACAAAAAAAACAAAAACAAAAGAGAAAGAGAGAGGCCACATCTCCTAATGACCAGACAGAAACCCAAAAAGAAAACGATAAGTTACAAAACTCCCTTGAGTCTCAGTAAATACCCACAGAAAATCACTTGCAGGAATAAGACAAAAGGAGAAGAAAGATAAAGCAACTCACCAAACCATCAGAAAGCTGCCATCAGACTGCACCAGAAAACACTAAACCCACTTTCTAATACCATCACTTTGGCCAGGGAACCAGTCGCTTTGGGCAGGGAAGGAGGAGGAGGAGGAGGAGGAGGAAAAGGAAAGGGAGGAGGAGAAAGAAAAAAGGAAATAAAAGAGAGTATTTTATAAGAGCATTGATCCAATAATACATAGAATATTGATAGGCGACCAGTGACGAATCCGATACTCCGATAAATAAGAACAGAAAACAAAAAAGAACCCAGATTAAAAGAAAAAATATATAAATAAAAATCGAATGATCAATGGAAAAGAGACATTTTCCGATAAACCCATGTTCCAAAAGGACGAAAACCATCAAATTGTTACAAGCGAACAAACGAAATCAGAAAAAAAAAATCGAATTTTTAGTCTCATGGAAAAAAAAAAGTTTCTTGTTGATGAATCTATGTTCCAAAAGGACAAAAACCATCAAATTAGTGCAAGGGAGCAAACGAAATCCGGAAAGAAAAATCCAATTTTCAGTCTCGAATAGCATTGATCGAATACCATCTCGATGGATATAGAGAGATTTTTGTTGATGAATCCATGTTCCAAAAGGACTGAAACCATCAAAGATCGAATTTTTAACCTTGACAAGGGACAAGAAGAGAGCAAAAACAAGGCTTTACCTGGATTGGCGAGAGGTGGTTGTTGATGAACTCATCAAGCGTCTGGTTCCTCTCCTCCAACCTCTGGCAGACCTTGCCTTCCCGCAAGCAGCTCCGGATCTTGCGCCAGTTCCCGTCGTCTTCGACTCTCTTCTGGAGCCAGTGGGAGTAGTCCCCGAGGCGGTACTCCTTGTATCCCCGACCGGAAACGACCTCGCCGGCGCCGGGATTGGTGACGACGAAGGCGAAGACGGTGAAGCAGAAGAGGAGGACAATGAGGAGGAACATGACGAGGAGGTAGAGCCATAGGAGCCAGGAGACGCTGCAGCAGGCGCCGACGAGGCCGGCGAGGGAGACGAGGAGGAGGAAGACGCCGAGGGCGATGACGGGGCGCTCCAAGAACTTCTCGCAGTCAGTGTGGGCGCGGTGGCCCAACCAGATGCCGGCGCCCAGGATGGGGATCGAGAGGAGGAGCGTCACGATGTTGAGAAGCCCGACCAGGTTGTTGCTCACCCGCACCATCCCTGTTCCTTTTTTTTGTCTCTGCCTTTTGGTGGGGAGGGGGCGAGAGAGAGAGAGAGAGAGAGAGAGAGAGAGAGAGGGTGGAGCAGTTGACGAGGATTCGATAAGGAGAGGAGGAGTATTTATGGGAGTTGGTCAGTTGGATGGAAAAGAACCCCCTTTTCTGGACTCTGGGGCCCACTTGAGAGCTGGATGCTGGGCCTCGTGGGCTCTTTCTCGTTTTTAACATTTGATTGAATACTTTTTCTAACGAAATCTTATAAGAATAGTGAATCCACAATTTTTTCTTAAAAAAAATAGTAATAATAAAATAAAGCATTGACTTGTGTATAATAGTGTCACTGATATATCTCTTGTTAAGGCTAGCTAGTCTTCCTTGTGTTTTATCTTTTAAAGCATGCTCTCTCATTTCAGAACATACCTGAAAAATGGTAGCTTTCTTGGTTGTAACTAGTACTGCTTCATGCAAGTAAATTCAATAGATTAATCTAATGATCTTTCATGTGGTTCCTCTACTAACAAATATGTGCCTTCAATATATCTCCTTTCCTTGGCTAAGCAAGTATGATCCGAAACGAACATAGGGCCATTTAGAATGGCTGCACTAAAACAAATTGTTTCTCTATTACTTCAATTTTCTTCCCTAGTTTGTGGGGTTTATCTAGCATTATTGGGCTTGTTGTATTGATAAAACTTCCAATTGGGCTGGGGCCTATTCAGAAAACCTTTATGATGAAGGTAAGTTAAGCCTTGCTCACGTCATGTTTCCTCCTAACGGCTATATTGCCGATGCCGGCATCCACCCCCTGACAGTTTCCTTTTCAAGGCCGCGAAAAGGCTTCGAAAAAAGAACAACTGCCCCCTTCCTTTTTCTTACTACTAACGGTTTGGTGGGTACGAGTGTACGACGCATCGTGGTGGCGGTGAAGTCAAGAACCGCTGACCGGTGCGTAATGGAACTCCGGTCCGTATCCACGCGGCATAACTTAAGACAGGCGGCACACAAGGCACGAATCCCATCAAGGCCGACGAAACATCGATCTCATTCGTCCGATTAAAAGAGCGCGGCTTATTGGATGGAGAAAGCTTATTGGTCCAAGACGAGTGTTCAGATTCAGATACACTGCTCTGTGGTACATTTTAAGGAAGGGGAGGAGGGGAGGGTGTCGAACTTTTAAACCGCTGAAGGTTAAGGAAACCGCAAGCGGTGGTTCACGCGGTTGCTCTCGCCTGCGTGGAAGGACACTCCCCCCTTAATGTTTTTTTATTTAATGAATGCCCATCTCAAAATTTAAATTTACGTAAATATTCTCTTAAAATTTATATTTATTTTTATATTTTATAAAATACTAATTTTGCAAAAATATTTCTAATATAGCTGTTCTTCTAGCACCGTTAATAAAAACTATATTTATTTTAATTAAAAAAATTAAATTTTGAAATTACTTTCTTTCATCGCGATCGCCTTATAAATATTTCTTTATACACATCTACCGATTAAAAATATTTCCGTCATTTTAATTTGAAATTATTATTTTTTTAACGGTGTTTAATGGCGTGGGTGCATATAATAAAAAAAAAAGAATAGAACAGAAAAACTAATGTTTTACGAGACTATACATGCAAATATAAATTTTGGAAGGATATTCATGCAAAATTCGATATTAGGAGAGCATTCATGCAAAAAAAAACCCAATTAGAAAAATACATAGGCTTACATAGAAAATTATTTTGATTTTTGATACCAATCTCTATCCATGCTTGCCATATTACTCGAAAGGAAAAATTGTAAGCGTAGATAATATAAATAAATCATGCTTCCAAGTCTGCAACTTAGTCTGTGAGCAATACAATCAGAAACTTAGTCGGAGTTGTTAAGATTACTCTTGAGAACTAACTAAAGTAAATAAAGATTTAGAGTAATAATTCAGTGACCATATAATGTTGCAAAAATGGCATCCTTGGCTTAAAATCTGTGCACCAATTTTTCGAGATATTAGATTGCTAGTATTTTAATATGCTGAAATTGCTTGATGTTTTGGGCAACTCAATTGTCACTCCTCTCCTCGGAAGATACTTTTGTTATACTTATACTGAGCATACATATGTATTCATTGAAGTTACAATGCATCAAGAGTTCAAATTTTCCTACATTACACGTGTAGCTCGAGATGTTCCGTGTCGTGCCAAGAAATCTGAAGTTCCAAGGTGAGCAAAGTTTCTTCGAACAAAATTTCTATTTCGTTGTAAGATATTTTCACCTGATATTTAGATCAACGAGGCAAGTACCTGCATGCAGTGTTCTGTGGCTTTCTACCAGGATGAGCACGTCTTTCCCATGCATGCCTCAGATGCCTGTAATAAGCTCATTACCAAGGCAAGCGTACGCTGGTTTCGAGACCAAATTTTGGAGCTATTGAAACTGGTGAGTTAAATGGAAGGAGAGAGGGGTTCGGAAAATATTGAAAGTTACATGACATTAGTAGACACATTTTGATTGAAAATTTGAAAAAGAAAGAAACACGGAGAACGAAAGAAAATTAAGAAGTAAACATGGAGGCAGAAAAGAATAAGGGACAGAATAGGAAGAAAGGGCAGGTAAAAGAGGAAATACAGGGGGGGGGGAATCAATTATAAGGTTAGCATAAAACAAATCTCGTAGGGTTTTTTTTTTTTTTTTTTAACCCACTTGCATGCGAGTAGTACAGGGATGAGAGTGGTGTTGAACCGCATCCTTTCTAATAGGAATAAATTTGGATTAAATAATTTTGATTTGAATCCATTTTTCTATCCAAATCTATCTGAATATAAACAGTAATTTAAACATTCAACTAATATTCATATCTGTTTCTATATCAGTTAAAAAAATAGATATAGATATGGATAGAGAACCATATCTGTTCTTAAAAATAGATATGGATATGGATAAAAAACTATCCAATCCGTGTTCAAATATTCAATTCCATTTATAGTTTTATTTAATTTTATATAGCACTTATAAATATTTAAGAAAAATAAATGAGCATATTAACATGCTATTAGCTTGATTTATCATCCACTTAGTAATATCTTTAATTATTCAATTTGTATCCGTATTTACATTTATATTTTTGGCATCCAATTTGTATCCATAATTGTTTAAAATGAACATGCATAATAATTTTTACATTCGAATAAATATCTGTATTTATATCTGTATTTGTCAAACAAAATAAATATGAATATGAATATACTAGTATCCAATCCAATTTTAGTCTTAGTTTTTAATGCTAACTTAGCCGCCTTCCATAAATTCTCTACTTCCATCATAATCCATTGTCTTTTTCTAAAATGTATCATAACGCATTGTAAGCTTTGTCTACACTGGTGTTGGCATGTAGTTTTGAAACGACTATAGCCCCATTTGGAAGAGTTGTTGGTAGTATAACTTTTGAAAATAGTGCTTTTAGAAGTAGAGTTTTTATAAAAAGCTATTTGACTATATTTCTAAAGTGTTGGGTGACTTTAACATGTGTTTGGTAAACAAATTGAGAAAGTACTTTTGGTATGGCAAAATGACCATAAAGGACATTATATAGTATTATACAACAAAATATAATAAAATATAATAAAATATAATATATATTAATATATAAATATATGAT
>JAOXJJ010001334.1:0-52026 GCA_025769935.1 Phoenix roebelenii
GATCTATATAATTTCTAATTATAAAGATTATACGCTTATATATTACCTTTCTATTTGGATATAGATAAGTGTTATATATTGATACTAATAATATATTTATATAAGAATAGTTTAGTAAAAATATTTTTTTCATTTCTTTTATACCAAATAGATGAAAAAATTATTATCATTTATTTTTTTATATTTCACCAAATATATGAGAGGATCGATGGAAGATATATCCATTTTTTTTTCTCATTCATTCTTTGTATCAAACAAATGGTTAAAATAGATAATGAATTTAACCTTAAAGGTATTGCTCAACAATTGGGCCGGTAGCTTGTGCTCTTTCATATAATTTTGATGGATGTGATATTGTGATATGATCATTGTAATATCCAAATGATGAATATTTGTTGTTGTGTCGCATGTGTTTGCGATTATTTAGACTGTAATAGGACAATTCCGTAAGTTCACTGTGTTCATGGGTCTAATCAACTTGGAAATTCTTAGAAACCAAAATTCCTGGTTACATTTTGCTGAGATATCTCAAATGATTAGGAATTGACAAGAGTATCACAAAAGCGAAAATGAGATGGCTCATCTTTCAAGCGGCAGTACTGACATTTTATTCTGGAGTGATGGCTTGAAAGACTGAAAAGAGTCCCATCCAGTAGATCTAAAGGTATTACATTTATTTTATGGGATGAGAGTGCAAACCCAATTGGATTAGCTCCATTCATGACTGAAATGCTTCTTCCATCAGTAGTTTCAAATTTGTAAAAGACAAGATAAACCTGTGTTCTAAATGGTGAAGACCTCTCTTTCTCTCTCTCATATCACAAGCACGCCAATCTTTCCTAGCTGGCCTCCACTGACATCACCTACTCTTCACAGAGAGCACATCGCCATGAAGCTGACAGGCTTGAAGTCACCTCAAAGGATCCATGGCTTTATTCTTGACATGTGATGTGGTAGGTAAACATTTTATTTAAAAACAGGAGTAGGACCCTTGTTAGAGCAATGCCTTCCGGTTATTAATGACAATGTAGTTAATATTGTGTTTATTAACTAGGGAGCAACCTCGAAGTATGTCTTTTTGCTAATTAAGAGCTGGTCCCAAGTCAGTCACATACACATGGTATGCTAACTAAAAGGATGAGAAAAATAATCAAATTGATTTCACCCAAACAATGAAAAAGTTGAAAAAAGTATAATTTACAAGATGACTATTGTTATTTTCTTTACATTCCAACTCTTGTTACGTAAAGAATGTTAAGTTTTCTAAACTAATTCTCAGATCTTACACCATACTGCTCCTGTAAAAGATCTTTATTATGTGACTATGAGACTAGGTAGGCAGCCCATAAGGAGAAATTTTATTTAGAATCCACATATTAAGCAACAAAATGTCTCTTAGGTTTTGTAAATATTTCACGCATGTACTGCTTGAAGGGCATACGGAAGTTTAAATATTCTGATTTTTTTTTCTTGTTATTTTATTAAAGGGATCAATGTACAAGCATGAAACTTATTTCGATATCTTGATAGTGAGCAACAAGTGCTATTATTTGCTGATTTTATTGAGTGCGTCCGTATCCATATAGTATGACTCGCCTGCTTTAGTAAAAAAAAAGGCGCAACAAGCCATATTTGGCACATTATAACGGACTGGTGCGTTGGCTGGCTCTCAATGATAAAACTGGAAATCAAAAGGTAGTTAATTTGCAAGAATAGCTTTATATAAACATATTGGATCTTTAGTAATTATATTTTGAGGTGAAGGGAAACATGTTAGGGTATCGGCTGTTTCATAGGTAGAATTGGAGATTAGAGGATGCCAACACTATTTTTCAAGGTATTTTTGAGGGGTTAGCCATTGCTCCAAATCTAATGCACAATGTATTGCTTTTCCTCCATTGTGTTTTATCTTTCCTTTAGCATACATCACTGTCATTGCTTCCATGAATATGATAGAAAATACTAAGAAGGCTGTCCTTTAATTAAGAGGATAGGCAACTAGTAGATACATTGTCTACCATGTTCTACCCAACGAATAAACCAATGTGGGACTAAACACACGCCTGCACGGATCCTCACATACTCCCCTCGTTTATGCCCTGACATCCTCGTCAGACTAAGGGTTAAAATCTATTCAAATCTAATCATAAATACCACGATCGGCTCATGGTTAGCCCCAATGGATCCGTGCTGCAGGGTCCCCTAGTCCACATAGGTTATGGGTCAGATCTGCTCTGATACCATTTGTAACAATCCAGGATCTCATCCAAAATGGCTAGCCGGAAGGTATTATTTAGGTCCTTGATCCTGTATAAGTACCCAAGATTTACCCAGCGAATAACCGATGTGGGACTAAATATATGCCTGCATGGGTCCTTACAAAGGAAAAGTATTCCACTTCTCCACTTTCATTGCTAAGACACAACATGGTCACTGTCAACTCCCAGGTTCAGATTTGGGTAAAGAAAAGCTACTACAGCATCCTGTTATACAGATACCTGCAGCAGTAGAACCAGCTAACTAAGCTATACCCACTCATACAACTAAAATCCACAACTTGACAAGGACCATACATCATGGGTGATTTACAAAATTAAAATACCCTGTACAAAAGTAACATCAGCAGCACTGCTTAGTGTCAAAACAGCACCCAGTCACCCTATGCAATCAACCATGTATCCCAGGTAAGTGCAGCCAGATTTAAGAGGCGTAGCAGGGTCCCCTACTGCAATCAAATGGTGAGCAAGAACAGCTATCTGCCCTTTGAACATACTCTTGGCTTTCCTAAGGAAAAGAGAGCCGAGCATATACAGGGCAGTGGAAAAGACAGAGAGATGTAGAAAACCATAAAGGCAACCCAACCAGCCAGCAGCAGACGTAAGGAAACATTAACTCTCCCAACCCATCAGGGGAGTTAAAAGTGAAACTACTGGCCAAGCACAACATACTGCCTTAAAAAAGTGCACCTGACTAAGTGACTTCTTTTGTGGCACATCACTCTGCGGATGTTTCTTACTCACTTTGCTAACTTCTTTTTTCTGACTTTATTGGCTGCACTCATGCATGTGTCTTGTGAAAAATGCCATTGTACCAAAAAGAAAGTTTAATTAAGTACCAATGATGGCGAGCATTGACCTAGAACATATTGATTTAGAACCCAGATAAATAGATCTGAATGGTGTATATGATGGTTAGTGCACTTACTATGAGTGCAAACTGATGTGATGACAAAAAAGGGTCCAATTTTAGTGCTACACATTGCCTCTTAAGTCGAAAACGTAGCTTTAATACCATTGCCCAATGACAAGTTTCCAATTGAGGCTAATATATATCCTCGTTGCAGTATTTAGCCAATCGAAATAGGTTCAGTGCTGGAAGTGGTTGTGGCATTTTCTTTTTTTGGTTGAAAAAATGGGGCATGGCTATGTGCATAGGTGGTTGGCACCCTTGAATGCAAAAAATTTTTGTGGGTAAACCCTAGTTCGCAAGAAATCGTTTGTGAGGATTAATTGTTGCTTCAGCATTGCATTTGCTCTTGACTAGGTGGAAATGTGTATGATTGGACTTTATAGGTGCCACAATAATATCTAGATCCTTCCTTAATTGGATGGAGCATATTCATTAAATTATTGCTCGACACAATGATACATTGATGCTCCAATGGCAAATCAGCTATATGCAAGACGAAGAAACACGACGACCCACTTGATTTTGTCTGTTTATTGACTATGATCTGTAAAACAAAGTTTTATGCTATGAGAACCCATATTAGAAGTTATAACATCATTTCAGGCAATATTCTATGTCTATTGATAAAAACAAGCCACATGCTTCATGGTCAGGGCCACCAGTTTTGTGATACTTTCTTTTGAAACAGGATGCAAATAGAGCTGTTTGTTTTGATATGAGTTATTGTAGAATTGTTCTTCCGGGAATAAAGATTGATTGCCAAGACAGAAGTTATGCAGTAAGGAAGAAAATCCTAAGCATGAAGGCATACAAGTAGGCAAAATATTACTAAAGAATTCGATGATAAAAGGTGGATGGCAGCGTTTGATGGCAACTTTGCTGTTTGATCATTTTAGGTTTTAAAATCAATATAGAAAGATGCAAGGTAGTGTTACCTCCTTTAAAACACTTCTTTCAGTTACGAGAACAAGCAACTTGCGAAAGCGAAGGCAACAAATTTGATCTTACAGCAATGAATGACATAATGCCATGTAATTTTAAAAGAATATCATACAGCATTTTACAGCTAGAAAGTAGTATTTAGAACAATAAAATTGGTCGATTTTGCAAGGAGTTTTGGTAGAATTGACATTATAAGAATTCTTGGATGCTTAAATTTTTGTTGCTTGAGCAGCTTAATTATTTGTTATTCAAACATTCGGTCTTACATTTTTACTTCTTGAGAACTTGGATGGGTTAAATATCCAGTTCAGATTGGGTGAGAGTAGGATTCGAATCTAGGCTGTAGTATCAGTGACTTCACCGAGACAATTAGCACCCTCATTGTCCTTATTGTGTCGAGTCTCAATTTTGTAATACAAAGAAAAATATTACCTCATACAAAGAATAAAACTCCTTAGAATATAAATACTATGTTGTATATTGAAGCAAATTAATTTGTATAAAAAATTCTTTAGGGCATCGATTACATGCACATGAAAGTTTCTTTGAGCCCATCAATTGTAGCTTGGCAGCTTCATAGTTAATTATCTCTGCATCAAATTTTGTGAGCTATGGAAATCTCCCTCATGATGTCTATTAGGAGAATTTTTCATATCCTCAAAACGGGAGGTCAAAATATTACTCTTTATAAAATATAACTAAATGTTAACATTCCATTATATCAAGGCAACAAAAATTGTATGGTTCATTTTTAGACCGTGATGCCCAATGTTCTTCATTTTCAGCATTTAAATTTCCCTAGTAACTTGCACAGCTTCCCACAATCAGAAAATTTGTCCATTTATTCAAGTCCAAGAAATGATGCATTCCGTTAGATCGAGTTTTAAGTTTCAAGCACAATCGAGACAAATAATCCATGGACAATTACCGGCCATAATTCACTTATGACGGGATAAGATCCAATACAAGCTGTCCACTTGGTCCCCCTCTCAATTCCCAAAGCTTAAAAATAAATTCTAGAATCGAGACTTGAGCTATTACCCTCAGATCTTGACCACAAATATAGCAAGGCGTTCCTAATTCCTATCCCTCCCTCAAGCTGCTGTCCACCCGTCTTAGGGTTAAATTCCAAGTCCGATTCGCCCTCCGTCATCAATAATGGCGGGTGGCTGCTAATCTAAGAACTCATTTTGTTCTTTGAAAAGAGAGGAGAAAAAGTATGGTCAATAGAAAAATAAAGAAATGCCTTATGTTTGGTTGAAGTTTTCTAAGAAGAGGTAAAAAGTAGTTTTTCCATAAGAATAAGATTCACATATTTTATAAAAAAAATTATATTAGATATGACACAGACTAAAAATTAAGATATTTTTTAAAAATATTTTAAACTTTTAGATAAAATAAGATAAGATTTTTTTTATCAAGGCATGATAACATTTATTTTATACAACTTTTCTTAAAAAATAGATACTTGAATAAACATAAACTACTTTAGAATATGCCACTTTTTTATAATCAATTAAATATATAAATATTATTTTTTTAAGTATTAGATACTGACACATCAGCTTTATATATATATGTATGTATGTATGTATGTATGTATGTATGTATGTATGTATGTATGTATGTATGTATGTATTAGTAAAAAAAATTCTTGCAAGCATGGAAGAGCGTCTGGGTGTCATTTTCGCAATTTTGTCGGTGCACAAGCCGACAATTTTGCCAAATGTCAGGGGGCAATCTGGAAACCTGGTGCTTTTTGCGTCGAAGGCTCTCTCCTAAGTGGGCTCCCTGCGGCTTTTGAACGCGGCTTCTGTCCCCCCCTCTCTCTTCCCATTCCCACTCTCCCCACTTAACCATACTTTCTAATCCTAAGGTAAATATATGCTCAATTCAACCCCTCTCTCTCTTCTCATATTCTTTCGAGATCTAATCTAGTATTTTTCCTATCGTTTTCCAGCTTTGGACAGGGGAATGCGGGGGAGGAAGAAGAGGTGGAAATCTCGATCTCCAATAAGTTCGGGCCTGCTTTCCTTTTCTTGAAACTATTCGTGTATATATTAGCAGGAGACGGGTCGTTGGAAACGAAGAGATCGAAACGAAAAGAGGAATGCAGTTTTATTCCTGGTCGGAGGAGCGGAGAGTGACGATATCGAGCTTGGGATCTTGGGAGGTTATGAAGTTTAAGGGATCCAATCGACGGTTCTCCTGCCGCTCCGTTCTGCCCAGTGTTCTCATAGCAGGGATTTTGCTCCCTTTTCTCTTCATCAGAGTAGCTTTTCTCGCCCTCGATGCCGCTGCTTCCATTTGCCACCCCATCAGTATGCGATCCATCTCATTTATTCATTATTATTTTATCCCATAACTTGTTAAATTGTTTATGCAACAACTCATTCTTGTTTTTTAAATTGAAATTAGGTTGCTTGGGGTGGAGGTTTGGGCCAAGGTTTCTCAGAGGAAGCGATGCATCGAGGGTGAGTTCATCGTTATTATTACTTTTTACCACGGCTGTATAGTTTCACCGCGGGTGAGTTTTATTTATTTTTTTAATTAGAGTTTTTTTTACATAAATATCCACCTAAATATCAAATTTTGCATCGATGCCCTTCCAAATTAATATTTGCATGTGTGCTCATGTAAAATACTTGATTTATTATTTTATTATTTTATTATTTTTATTTTTCAATATGTACCACGCTATCTAACATTATTAAAAAAAATTAACGATTTCAGATAAAAATAACCAAAATATCTTTAATGAGTAGATGTAAAAAAAAAAAAAAACATTTAGAAAACGGCATGATATCTACGTGCCACTTGGCGACTTAAATAATTTTATTATTTTTATCTGGTTGATTATTTTTTAAATATGTTGTAGAAACAAAATGAAATAATGAAAGTAGCAGCATTATAATCCTTTTCTGGTACATATGCGTATGTATCTTCCTTCAATTTTCTTTTATCCTAGCTTTAAATTTCTGATCTCGTGGGTGGGATAATTTTTTCCTTAATATATATGGAAAGGTTGTTATTACATATTCCATTTTATTTTTTTCACTGCTAAAACTACCTCACATTTTTTTTTTTTGCTACATAAAATACTTCACCTTCAATTATTTGATTTGTTCTTGTTACATCCTTGGCTTTCATCTGATGCTTACAGTCACCGTGGTTAGCAGGAATTTGCGATGGAGTTGAGAAGAGTCTACGTGCAAGGGGCAGGAGGAGGAGGGTATATAGATCGAAAGGTGGTGGAAGCTGCACCGGATTCATTGGAGGACTTGATAGCAGAAATGAGCTCTTCCTCGTCCTATCATCAACTTGACATCAAAACATTTGTGTTAAAGACCAAGGCCATGGTACGTTCTCCACTTGAAACTCTCTTGTTTGGCTATTTGACGAACACTTAATCCAAACCTCTAATTATATATATACCCTTTTGGCTCCACCTGACCAATTTTTTGACAAAAGATCCTTGCACCCATCCTAGTAATTAAGATGACCTGCATGCTACACTACGCTGGGTCATTGACCATTGAATGTTTTTGTGAAGGAATTCTCCTATGAAATGGTGGACCAGCCCCCTTCATAACTTGTTTTCTGATGGTTGCTAGTCTTTGGTAGGAGAGCAGCATTCACCACTGCAACATGTATTTGGCGTGGGCCCTACTAAAAGAATTTTTTATACCTTTTATAGGGAAACTTGAAAGCAAGTTAAATGACCAAGGGCATCACCACAAACTGCACTAAACTAGTTATATGGTGACATCATATTCACCAAAGAGAACTCCTAAATCATGGAGCCGATGTGGTTCTATGCACAAGAAGCAATCCAATCAGTAACACTGTAGATATAGGTTGCCTTACAATATCTCGACATGGAGATCATGCATTTCAAATCTTTCAAGTTAGGGTGGATATCATCATGATCGGTCCACAATCCTGGGATCCAAGAAATGACTAACTTCAAAAGATGGTTAAATAAGTTGCCATGTAAGTTCTACTAGGCGTGTCCCAATCCATTTTCCTTTCGGTACAGTCCATTACCCAAGAGCTTTTTTTTTTTTTTGAGCAAAATAAAGTAAAACAAACTAAAGTAACTAGTACAAAGTCAGTTATACATGGAAGATACGGTTTCTCCGAACATAGGACCATGTCTTACCATCCAACACAACCAGTGGTTGCAGTGTCTGTCGGATGGAGAACATCTTGAGTTGGTTCTCTCAGATTTATTATAGGCAAAAGCTAGCGGGACCTCATCTCTGGCAGCATGGTCCATATCAACTTATGAGTGCTGGAGTTAAATTATATGACCAAGTAGACTGTACTCTGTACTGGAGTTTTTGCCAGTTTGATTAAATTCGCCTCAGATGACACTGCTGAGCCCCCAGCAGTTGGGTCATGCGATATTGTTGTGGCATGAATCTACTAGTTGGTTCGCTCCATCAGGTAGTGCACGGATTTAACTCGGGGACCATGAAAATTATTTGCCCCCAATCAATCTATCTTGTCTCCATGTTGACTCCTTGGGGGTAGAGTTCTGCTGGATGGAGTACGGCACATTGGAGTTGGCCTAAGCCGAAACTTTGAACATGGGTTTTGTTTACGGCACATTGGAGTTGGCCTAAGCCGAAACTTTGAACATGGGTTTTGTTTACCAGCCCGTCAGAGCTCATGCAACGATATATGTTTTATGTGAGTCCTAATTTTGTTGGGAGCATTGTGTCAGACTTGACGAGTAGTTCAAAAATTTATCAGTCATATATTATGATTTTTGTCCAATTTGTTTAACATCATTTCTGGGCTCCGTAGACGCAACTTGCATAAAAATCATGAACTAGTATGACCTTTTACTGACATGAACCAGATGAAATCCAGCTTTGTATTACGGGCTTCTTTTTCTTGTGCACATGGACAGGCTTTGCATATCAAATAGTGATTGTATTTACTCCAGGCTTAGGCCTAGTGCAAATAATCTTGAAACCCTCACCTCGTCGATGATTTTGCTGTAAATCATCTTGAAAGGTTGTCGGAGGATGATCGGTCTTTGTTGCACTGCATTTTCCAGACAATTGAAAACCAGTCTGGCAGTATGCAAATTGCAGGCAGATTTAAAATAGAAATATTTGTCGCTGAATTATGGGCAAATTTTTGAGCTATTCTTGCATAATCAAAGTGACCGAGCAACATACATTTATCATGAATTTATGATTCATTCATGAATTATACATGATAATTCAATACATTGTCTGTAAATCAGTTTTGCTATATGTTGTTGGTGATGGTGGTGACTTTTTTGCTGTTGTTTATTGTTCTTGTCTCTTATGTGCTTGTTTTAACTTGAATTAATATAGGATACTTCAGTTATTTTACAATTTTCAATTTATTTAAGTTTTAGTTATCCGTATATGTTTGTGCTTAACTTTTGGCAAATTCTCAGTATATTTCCCCCCTCCTTCCAAGAGCCAGCTATTGTACGAAATGATCATCTTGAAAGAAGAATGTAACCCTTTTCTTTTTCCCGTCATTAGTATCAGCAATGGAACTGTCTAGTTTTTGTATACCTAACCATTATCTTGAGGTCTTTATATCAAATTGACAGACGTAAAACAATCTGAATAATTCAAGTAGGAGAAAGCTTATCTTGTGTCTTAAAGCTGTTGAACTTGAACTATGCATTAGTTTTTGTTTCCTCAATAATGCTTTCTAAGTTGATCTGATAAGTTATTTTCATTCTTAATATTTAGCACTATGTATATCTAATGAGCTACATATTCCAAACAGCTTATGAAGATGGATCACGAAGTCCAATTGGCAAGGCGCCAGGCATTGTTTTATGGGCACCTGGCTTCCATTGGGATTCCAAAGAGCTTGCACTGCCTCAGTCTGAGGCTGACAGAGGAGTATCTAGTGAATGCTGTAGCCCGATCTTCACTTCCACCACCTGAATATGCCTCCTGCCTGACCAGTGACTCCTACATTCACTTTGCCCTTATAACTGACAATGTACTTGCAGCTGCTGTTGTTGCCTCCTCCACCGTCAGAAGTTCTGCTGATCCCGAGAACATAGTGTTCCACATCATTACCGATAAGAAGACCTACGCTGCAATGCATGCTTGGTTTGCCCTCAACCCTGTCCCTCCTGCAATCGTGGAGGTCAAAGGCCTTCATCAGCTCGATTGGCCTGGCCATGTGGATGATATGGTCATGGAGACAGTCGAAGAGATCCATCGGAGTTCATCGGCCTACCATTACATCAGTAGAGCAGATGAAGCATTCAGAGGACTTGAAGCATTGAAACCAAGCACATTTTCGGTCTTGAATTATCTGAGGATTCATCTTCCAGAGGTAAAACCATCTCATACACAATACATACTTCTGATATTTGAATCGTTGCAACATTAGAACTGATTGTTAGTGACTGTGATAACCAGCTGTTTCCGAAGCTAGAAAGGGTGATCCTCCTTGATGATGATGTCGTGGTGCAGCGAGACTTAACCCCTTTGTGGGATTTAAATCTCAATGGGAATGTCGTTGGTGCAGTTAGTGCACAAAAGAGTGATGAAGGGGGGGACAGCCATTGTATCGAGAAGAAACTTAGTGACTACCTAAACTTCTCAAATCCTATGATATCTTCGTTATCATTGGTATCGAAGAGAGATCAATGTGCATGGTTGAGTGGCATGACCATTTATGATCTTCAAGCATGGCGATGGACCAATATAACACCGGCCTATCAGCATTGGCTTAAACATGCAAGTTCTTATCTTCATCAATATGTTTTTATTGCCTTAAGAAGTTGCTATTAGCTAAGAATAGTCTTTGTACAAGCTTTTTTATTTTATTTTTATTTTTTTGCTATGCAGAACCGTGAGTCCGGATTTGTGCTGTGCCATATGGGATCACTCCCTCCAGCCTTAATAGCTTTCAATGGCCATGTACACCCTATCGAACCATCTTGGCATCTGTCGGGATTGGGTTCAAGAATGCCTGATTCTGAGCTTCTGGAATCTGCTGCTGTTGTTCATTTCAGTGGACCACGGAAGCCGTGGCTTGAGATTGGGTACCCAGCACTACGAGAAATGTGGAGAGCCCACTTCAACCACTCCAATGAGTTCATAAAGCGCTGTAGAGTTGTGGAGTGAAGGTATATAACAGGCTAGTGAAGGAAAGAATCTCTTTCTGATCTCAACTACTCCTTGGTTTGCTTATTTGATATCATAGAACATACATAGTTGATAGTTCAATTTCATTTTGGTAGGCAGAGTTAACAGACTTTAGCAGAGGGAAGAAGGTAGATCCTTCAGTCTTTGCTCAGGCTAGCTTTGTATACTGGTTACTTGTAAGAGTGACATTTAGCGAAGTCGTATATAGGAGAATACCCAATGCACCTTTATAAGATCTTCAGCTATTTTGAGGTGGAAATGCTCAACCGACGGTAATCCTTTCATTCATGTTCTCGAATGATGATTCATATTAAGATTCTATTGTTATTGAATGACATTTTCATATGTATTTTTTTTTTCCTTCAGTGCAAATTTGTATTCAGCTTGGGTAGAGGAAGTATGATGTAAGCCACTAATCCCCCTTCTGATTGCAAGGGTTTGAAGTGAGTCCTGGCAAACAAAAAAGAAAAGAAAAAGAAAAACATAAAGTGATGGGATGTGCAGTTACTGCATCTAGAGCTTGGATAGCTCTGTCACACATTATCAACTTTCTATTCATAAACAGAATCTAGTAATCAGCTAATATTGTTATCTATGTTTTGATGGTTTATCGTGAGATTGCTTTGTTATTTTGTTTTCGTAGATCTTAATCAATCAAATATTGGTCAAATTTCTGCATAAAGATCTGATAACCTGCATGCTATCATTTTTTAATAGTGTCATCGAAACACCAATTGAAATAGTGCTGGACCAAATAAACTGCTAGGTTTGAGAAGGACCGGGCTTTATGCAATCGTCCTATTAAGGTGGTGCTGAAGCTTTAGTCCTATTGTTTAGCTGAGCCCGAGACCATCTTTTTTTTTTCTGTAAGCTAATTGGCCTGGCTTAAGTAGGCCGGCCTCTGCTTGTTCTCTTACCAAATGAGCTAGTATGAGCCACTTGCTGAGCTGAGTCTGAGGATTTCATAAACAGCTTGATTCAATCGAAGCCATATGGGCCACTATAAGCTGCCTGGCGCTACAAACTTTACAACAACCAATGACCAATTTATAAGACCAAATTCAGATGTGCTCTGCTTAGTGATACAAGTTTCATCAGACACAATGAGATAAGTTGTGGAATCTGATTTCACGATCCTATTCCACCCCCCTCCCCCTTCTTTTAAACACTTAGAAAGCACCTCCTAAGATATGAACGCAGAACCGGGTGCAACCGCTGAAATACAAGTTTGTTTTACATTATTGTATTGAGAAGGACAACCTACTAGCCATACGAATTGAACTGATACCTCTGTCTAAAGCTAGACATGAAGCATGTGTTGGTATTGCTTTCTTAGCTTAATATATTCTAAGCAGCGGCTCTCCTTTCATCCTTTTCTCTATTGAGATTGACCGTAAACGTGTCTCTTCTGTTGTTTAAGCCAAGCAAGTGCTCGTTAACATCATGCCCTTAAGCACTTCCCCACACGGCTTTATCTGTCGTAACTTCTTGCTTGGGTGTTGGTTGTACCTCGTTTTTGACATCAAGGTGTTGAGAGGCTTCGAATATTTGGCCGTATTGGGAGCCCGTCAACAACTTCTGCTGAGATCGAAGAACGATATTAAGTTTTTGATGTGCCAAACACTGTTTTAGAAGGAAGAGAATTGGGAGCGCCAGTCACGTAAGCCAAATAGAATCAATTTTTTCAAACTTGAGGATAAGGCTGGGGTCGTTTTCAGGGCTCTGTGGAGCTTTGGAATTGTACATTGTAATGCGGAATTCACTCAGCTTATTGGAGGAGAGGTTTGCTCTCGTTTGTTGAGAAGAAAATGGGGAGGTTAATGCAAGTTGGACTCTTTGGATGAGCTAAATTTTTTAATATCATACACCCGAGTGATATGTGCATTTATTTATTATTCATTACTCGAAGTATTCAAATGGAAGAGGATAGAATGGATTGTTAGGTAGAAGAGAAGTGAAACCATTACTCAAGTTTTTGTGCAATAGGAGGGGCAAGGCTCGACTCCAAATAGATTACGTAGCAATGTTTATGTCGTGGTCTACTAATGCTATCTTAGCTGCCCTCTGGAATCATTTGGAAGAAAGTTCGCTAATATTAGCGTGCCGAAGCAACGCTCTTTATCTTTTTTTCTTTTGTTTTTGTGCGCGCCAGCGACGAACTTTTCTCACGAGGTGGTTCTATAGGGTCTTGCTAAACCAACCAAATCAGACTAGCCATGACATTGCTTCTTTGAGGTTCTGGTTGTATCTTTCGTGCGAAATAATAATCTCTCTTCTGGCACAACATTGACCATCGGATTATGCTCCACACAAATCTCAAAGTGCTTCAAACTTTTGCATGGATTTGCCTATATAATTCTTGAAGCGGTCATCGCATGATCCAACGAAGGATTCATGCGAAAGAAGGTTTCTTCCGTGCAAAAGAGATGGTACCTATCTGCTTCTTTGCACCTTGTAAAATATACCCGTAAGCCACCAACAATCAGGTGATATACTTGCTCAATGAAATATATAACCGATACAGTTTCGCAACTAAAGGTTTCAGGCAACCCTCATGACTGAGGTTTTAATCCAAATCAAATACTCAGAATCAGATTCAATGTGCTTCTGAGTCCTCGTCAGATTAGATTTGGCCCTGTCATGTTTAAATTGCACTTGGGCCAAATTCCACTAGCAGTTATGCTTTTGAACATGGATCCCATTATTATTTTTGTGGAAATATTAGTTTCACTATTTTATTTTGTGTAATATATTAAGAAAAATGTAACTCTTATTGTTCGCCCCCCATGAAACAAAGGAATTATGGCTCATTTGGAAGGGCGAAAATGAAAAATTTTCCAAACAATCCCATGTTTCCGCTGGGCGAGGGTTGTATCTTTGACATGGAAGGATTCACCGTTCTTCATGCATTTCCACTCTCTGGATCACACCCCGATCGCTTGAAGAAAAATGATGGAGTTTGGAAGATCTGTGCGGCGGGCGATCCAACGGTGGATTTGCGCATACAACCCTATCTGTCCCCATGGACTATCTTTCACCTCTATTTGTCAGTTTTGGTAGAATTTATATATGGTGGCCACATGTCTATGACTCTTTTTTTTTTCCAGTAACTATATCAATGATCTTTCAAAATTTGGGTTCAATATCTCTAAACGTAAGACTCATATAATCAAAGGAAGGGGGAAAGAAATTAAGGTGGATAACACCAATGTCACGCTTTCGCTTGCATCTTTCCCTAGGAAAAACTATGTTTATTAATTCTCCGGCAAGATAACTGTGGGTCGCATACATATGATGAGTCCACGTGCATGACATGCACATATAATTAATTGCCTATGTGCAGTTTCATAACTGTGGGCTGAGTTGGCGGCCTGAACATTCAAATCAAAGGTAAATGAGTAACGTTATTTACAATCTCTATGACATTCCCTCGTGGCAAGAACTTATCTTCATCTGACTTTAGTTGCTTGGCTTCTGTTGAGCTCCTCTCCAAATTATAATTCTGCAGGTCGGTCATATGTATCATATATATGCCCAAATAAATTAGTCAAGCTAATGCTAAATGCTATTTGACCAAATTATGTCCCCCCAAAAAATCCATCCAAAGTCAATTACTTCTGCTAGCCAGAGAGGAAAAGATTTAATTAGCTTCAGAAGTTCCATTTGGAAGATTGTCAAACCAGCCATGTTGCCCATCCATGTCATGATCTAAAGTTAAATTGTTTGGTTCTATATATCAGTTCTTCCCCCCTTTTTTTTTCTCATAAATTATTTTTATTATTACCACCACTACTACTATTATTATTTCTTTGTCACATGAGGACCAGGTATTATTAGGCCACAAACATTACTCCCATCTCATAATAATTGGCGAGACTAGAGCTTATGGAGCTGTGGCCGGCCGTTGACGTACTGTATGCAGACGTGGAAAACCTCGAGGTCACACGTGGTGCTGACACACGTGTAATACTTTTTGCCTAGTTTAGGCTGTTTAGTTTTCACCTTTAACCAATTCCAGTCAAGAAGTTTGAAGTTTGAGTCCACAAGCCAACAGCAAATAATTAATTGAGAGGCCAACGCAACGATGGTAATTAACCAAATTTTAGTGTTCCCCCTGAGACGAAATCCTCCCTTCAAGGGCACAACACCTGAGAGTAATTCAGTAAGTTTGAAGTCGTTCATGCCGTCAATCCATCTCTCACGTACGTGTGCCAAGTTTGTTTATAAGTAAAAGAAAGCTCGTTGAATGGAAGCTCTCGCAGCACAACTGTATTGCTTCCTTCCCTTTCTTCCCATCGACATATATATAGAACCTTAATTAAACCAGAAATAAAGTAATTAATTTTCGCAGAAAACTCGTTGAATGGACGCATTTGCTTGCTTAATTCCTTGCCTTCCCATAGCCAATAAAAAGATTAAAATTTTAAACCATATTGAGACAAGAGCTAATAAATTAACCCAAAAATTCAAATGGTGCAGCTTGAAAAACTCCGTTGCCGCTTCAAAAGAGATACAAAGATTCTCTACGCTGCATTTATTCCGAAGGAATTAATTACCATCCAAAAGCGGTTCATCCGTCGCTCACAATCAGATATTTATAAGTCCATAATGACAGGATCGCATCACTGATTCCGTTTCAAAATTCTGTTACATTTCCTCACGCTTCTACATATACATTCTTCCTAAACACATCGTAATAATAATAATAATAATAATAATAATAAACGAATACGAATGCTGACTTGAACCGTTCCACATATCGATAGTATAAGCAAGGAAAAAATAATCACTATAATACAAAGTTCTCCCGCAGTTTCTTTGGATTTATGCTATTGTTATCTCTCGAGGAACCCGGTCATCCGGAGAATGGCGTTCCTGACTCGGTAAAGATCCCGTCCCTTGAGCGTCCTGCCTTTGCCGACGCACACCGAGAACGCCATCTTGTCCGATGTTCTTCGGGCCACGATGATGTGAGGTGGAAGCCTCTCATCGCTGCTATTGTTGCCGAAATCATCATCATCATAATCACTACTGTTGTAAGAATCGTGGAAGCTGCACCGCGGCGCCCACGAACGACTTGCACCAACTCTGGCCTTGGGAGGGATGTCGACCGGAGCCGACTCCTTCCGTCGAGCTTGCTGCCGGGTTGATGGTTGCTTCTCGAAGACCGTGTCGTCGTCGTCGTGGTGCTCGCCGTCGGGCCACAAAACATCATCCTCCTGGAACTCTTCCATTGGTCTTTGGCTAAGAGGTTTTGGTGCATGGGGGACGGGGAGGGGAGTTTATAGAGGCTCTGGTGGGGTAGGGAGTTGGGAGTCGGCACCTTGGAGTCGTCGTGAGCACACTTCGAGCTAAACTTGGCGTCATCCGGTGGAAGGAAGAGATTTGAGGAAGGGATTTGAGTGTGGCATCCGGCACCGTGGCGACGCTGCGTGGGTTCCAGCTCTTAGGTTGGCCCACCTCGCTCCTAAGAATGGTCGCTGTTTCTCCGCTTTATTTGATGAAGGATTAAAGAGTTGCTTGAAGGGAATCTTCTTGGTGATTCCCACAGGCTAACGTTTCCAAAATATAGTCGCTCCGGGCGTGGTCTTTTTTTAATCTTTTCGTGTTTTCTTGCAACGATGAGGTTTAAATGGCGTAATTGGGCTGTTCATAGTCCACGCCGAGTGGTATACTGGTCCATAGCCCAGCAATCTCAACTCTCAATTATAAGGAACGTTAAAGTGGGCCCATTGATGTTTGGAAGGAAAAAGGGTTTTAAAAAAAAAAAAAACAGAAGACCGACTTGAGTCTTATTGCTTGGAGTAGGCATGGGTCTTGTGGAACCCTGAATATGCACCAGATCGACCAATTTGTAGGTCAAAGCATATCGAACTATACCATGTTTGGCCCACTTGTTAATCAAAAAATTGGCAACGAGATTTATCATTTCCGTATCAAAATATTATTATCAATTTATTTATTTATTTATTTATTTATTTATTTATCAAGATTTTAGTGGCTAATCCCTACCTTTTCTATCTTATATGCATTGGAATCGAGCAAGCATGGGACTAATACGGTGGTGGCATTTGCAAGGGAGCATCGGATACTGTCATGCAGCTAAGAAACTTGCATTTGAAGATATTGACCAGTAGGAAAGCTTATGGAGAAATGGTTGGGCAAAAGAGGAAAAGAAGAAATGTTTGGGCAAAAGAGGAAAAGCAAGCTACACATGGAGACCTCCAAAGAAGACTAAAAAAGAACAATTAATTGACGCAACTCAATAGAAAGATGGAAAACAATTAACTTATGGTTATATTTCCAAACACAACTCAAGACTCCTAGTACATACATTCCCACTAATTGCATGTAATTAAGACGGCATAGAAAAATAAAGAGACAGTATAGAAAGATGAAAAGATGGATAAATACGTGAATATATTAATGATCAAGTCTTGATTAATTATGTATCTAGATTATTCCAACAAAAAAATCAACTTGCCACCTAGTTCAAACTTTTCATTTACAAATCCATGCGTGATATCTTAGGGACAATCATCTTTTCGGCTTCTAAGTAAGGTAGAGTTGTCACCATCCATTGTTAAGGCATCGTTTGACAACCGAATAACACCATGATCATCTTAGAAAAATATAGATGCCTACCACGTCACGTTATAATTAACTCTGTCTAAAGCCAATAAACTGGAATAACAACAAGACATGCATCCGCAACTTCTTGCAATGGATTGAAGGTTGAATGTAGCCATGACTATCACTTTATATATCCAAATATTATCAAACCTAGCCTAGATCTTTGTTTCTCAGTTCTTCATACAAAACCTTGTCGATGGAGCGCTGCTAGAGGTCTAAGTGTCAGTTAACCTCATGGCGATAGTTGTCAGCAAAATATTTTATTTGTTAACATGTAACAAATACTTGAATTATTATTATTATTATTTATTTCATGTTCATTCATCGGCTGCACTTTGCTATCAACACAAGTGGTGGGGGAGCATGCATGATAGTTCAGTAGTTACTATAGAACATAGTTGACGAGTGACTCAAACTACGAAGATAGGGTCTTTTTTTAAAAAAAAAAAAAAAAAAAAAAACTAGTCCCTCAATCTCCAAGTAGATTTTGAAGCATTATTTAAGGTAACAAGTGGAATTATTTTGAGCAAACTGAGAATGAGAGCTGAAGACATTTGGCAGGTCCAACAGTATTCATAAGAACTCAGGAGGCTAATGAATCAATTTTAATACTTTTTTTTGGTGGAAATTCGATATTTAATCTAAAAATATGTTTGTGTGGCAACCAAGCGGCTCGTCCGAGTCGGCGCACCCCACGGCCCCTGCCCCGGCCGCGATCCCTTCAGCCTTCCGACACCGCCCAAAGGAATCTCGGACGCCGGGAGCAGTCTTCAGAGCCCATCTCGTTAGGTGCCAACTGCTCACTGTTTTCGTGTTCCAAACTCTATTGCCTCCTCAAAGTCTCCTTCCCGTTTCTCAAGCGACATTCACCCAATGGCAACATAAGAAAACAAGCAACCACAGAAGGACATGGTGTATGCACGCACGCTTACTCCATGGCACAGCTTTGCAGCAACCCAACACCGCACACTTGGACGTCTTCTAGCTCAGGTAGAAGCCTACGGTCCACATGCAGGAACCCTTCTTAGCCCTTTTAAAGGAAATGACCTTGCTTGCAATGATTGAATGTGAGATAGGGACTGCAGTACTCATTTTGAAGGGAAGACGCGGTTGATGCATGGAGAGCACACGATGGAGTACTTCTCCTTCCCATAAATGTTATTCTTGCATCATCGGTTGTGAATTATTCTCTCTGCTTTTGTTGTTTTCCTTCTACAGTCATCGAATAAATGAGAGGTGACGGGCAAATGCCGGCACTGAAACCATCCTACTTAATGCAACCATACAAGTTCGTAGGTCCCCATCTATCAACACCGCTCAGCTCATCCATTTTTTGGACGAGTTATTGTTGATATGTGTTCAAGCTCAAAACTTTGCATTTCCTTTCATTCTTCTTCTCGTGGACAACGACATTAGATGCTGTGTTGTGCTGCAAATCAAGAGTCACAAGTGCATAATTTTGATGATCGAAAGGGGAGGCAGAAAGGAGCCACCCGGCTTTTATTGAAGATTAATCATATTTACAACAAAGATGAGTTATATTGTCAAGAGAGAAGAGAAACCGATACAAGAAAAAGAGGTTAAATAGTTCCGAACTAAGTGTCTGATGATCAGTAAAGAAAAGAATCTTATCCAGACCAATAAACAGAAGCATTTATTGCCTGAATGTTCCAAACAATTTCACAAAGATTTTAACAAAAAAATACCAGAATTTAGAATGACCACAAGCTCCAAATTTTAAAAAAACTTGAGAAAGTCTTTGACATAAGAAACAACCGATTTTCCACCATCAATTTGCATACCACGTCCGGTATCTCCTCTGTAGCATAATATAATACAATATGCTGGAAGATATGAGATGATGAATAGAAGCTGTAGCTGAAGACGACAAAGTTGCAATCCTTCAATCATCATAATTAATCAGTATAGTATAAGTTTACGGGGACCTCCATCCCTCCTTAGTTTGTTACATCTATTTCTATTGCTGTGTTAATAATATCAGAAAGCCGGTGGTTATTTTATGATGGATGCTAATTCTTGCATGAAATCAGTTAATAATCAAAAGAGGTGATTTCTGTTCTTTTGGTTCGATGTTTTAAAGGAAGTAAAATGCAATTTAGCACTCTACCTCTTCATCTTTCCTTGTCTTGGCGTCTCGTAAGTAGCTGAATAAATTAACTATTTTAATGCTCAAGGCACACCAATGATTTTGATTACATTCCTTTTTTATCAAAAATTATTCAAGGATTTAAAAACTAGCAATGCACCACAGACCTAGCAAGTGGCCATAAATGACGACATTCTATCTAATCATAATTTCAAATTAAATATCAATCGCTCTTTCTTCTACTACATATATCCTTTTATTTTACTTCAATAGCCTCCATGATTAACCTATAATAACATCAAAGCAACATGTAGCTTCCATGAGCGACCATGGTTGTCCCAAATAGTCTTAACACGTAAACCTTGATTAGTTCCTAAGAAGTAGCGATTGGTTCCTTAAAAAATAGAGAAAAAAAAAGACAGGTTAGATTTTTTTTTTCTTTTGAAAAAAGAAGGGAAGGGAGACCTATTTATATTAAAATTTTTCTAAGTCTAAAATTTATGGAATGCACCTTCCAAGAATCAAACTCAGAATTCCTGGTTGGATAGGTAGAGTAGTCTGATCACTTGCTCAAGCACCAATTCACATTCGTTAAGATTGAGATTCATGTTCAACATTTCAAGATTAAAATCAGTAAGGGAACGAAGATAATAATTTGAATTAGGATATTAATATTTTTTAATCTAGAATAATGGTTCAAAATAGAAATATCGTTCATGTCCATCAATATTGTTTTGTCGTTCACTAGCTCGTCTTGTCCTCTCCTCTGAGAACTATTACTTTGATGGGACAAAAGGCGTACTATAGAGTCAAGGGGGACGCATCTACTCAAGATGACAATTGATGAGGTTCCCATCATTGCATATTCGCACTTTTGCACCTAATTGGCGTCATACTAAATAATTGAATAGGTGAATAATACCATAATAATTCTTTATTTACTTGCCTGTTACTCATTTTGAATGGATAAGAGTTTCTGATATCCAGCTTAGTTATAATATTTGATCTTCTTGATCATCCATAGCAAATTGGCTGTTGCTAAAATTTGGACCCGGGGGTGACCACCGGGTCAGGAAGGAGGAGCTCCGGCGAGAATCGGCGAGCAACGGCGGTTCGGCGGTGCGCGACGTGTTCCGGGAGACCTGCAAGAAGCCGGTGGCCAGGTTTTTCGGCGCCGGCCCTCCGATTCTCAAGTCAGAGGGGAAGCCAAAAGATGTGAATAACTAGAGTTCAAGAGAGAGAGAGTCCAGGGTCCAGAGTCCCCGTCCCCCTACAGGGGGTTTTCCCTTTATAGGTGGGCAACGGGTTTACCTGTGATGCGACAGGGCAAACGTACTGCCGTATGATTGGGCATGCAGTGGAAATTAATGCTCGAACGTGTAAATCAATGCTGTTTTCGTAGGAGATCAGGCCGAAGCTCTCGAATTATTGCGGAGCCATGTCGCCATTCATAGCCAAACAGGTTTGCCGTAAGGAGCTTGATATCCGTAGACAACAGGAGCCATACGCTTTAATTGTTGAGGAAGCTAAGTGCCTGCAAAGGCCATGTGCATTGATTGTT
The DNA here is from genome assembly GCA_025769935.1 of Phoenix roebelenii. Classification (NCBI taxonomy): domain Eukaryota; kingdom Viridiplantae; phylum Streptophyta; class Magnoliopsida; order Arecales; family Arecaceae; genus Phoenix; species Phoenix roebelenii. Next base: position 21,599 of record JAOXJJ010001334.1, read on the forward strand.
GAGTAAACTAGTGCTTGGGGGAGCCATACGCTTTGATTGTTGCGTAAGCTGAATGCCCGTAGGAGCCATGCGCATCGATTGTTGACGAGGGCAAGGCATAGTTTATTGGTCGTGTTGCGGGGAGATACGACAACAGTGCGCAGGACGGGCGTTTTTGGGTCGGTAGGGCTGCTCGGATGCTTCCAGGTCGGAGGGGCCGCTTGGGCGCCTCCAGGCCTCCAGGTCGAAGTCTGCTCGGACGCCTCCAGGTCAGAGGCTCGGAGGGGCTGCTCGGCCGCCTCCTGCTCGGAGGGGCTGCTCGGCTGCCTCCTGCTCGGAGGGGCTGCTCGGCCGTCTATACGAGCATGGCAACTTATAAATTTCCCCTAACAAAGCCCAACCCAAATTTCTCTCGATCATCAATGGTAATGGATTAAGCAGCAGCCTGTCCTACAAATAATAATAATTGATGACGACCCATTGAACGGCAAACGTTAGTTAGTCCGTCATGGTCGACAATCTTCTGAGTTATAACAAGGCTGCAAAGCAATGCCAAAATGACACGATTTTGCCATATTCTCGTTCAACCTCAGTTGGAGTCACCAGATAATGCCAAGTTTCATCCAATTAGTGGCCAACGCAGCAGCCTTTCATTTGCTTTTCAGCACAAAATTTTAGTGCTTTTGGGACTTCAGAGCTGCGGTAACTTGGTATCATGTCCTTCCCTTATTTATTCGAGGCCATGTCTCTATCTCTCTGCCCCCCCAATCAGGCAAGCAAAGTGAACAGCGACTAGGACCAGCGTCAGAAACCGGGACCAAGCGCCAACACCAAACCTAGACAAACATGCCACACTGCTACACGTTAAATCCTCCATTTGGCTTTGTTGCCTACCGGACCTCAGCTCTCAGTGGCACGATCTCGACGTTTTCCTATCGACTGGCCCGTCTCCACGACCAGAAGTTCGGCGGAGGAAGGCTTCCCAAACAGAGAACCATCAAACTCCCCATAAACCTTCTCCATCACTTCATATAACTTCTCTTGCATAATAAAAATATGGAGATTTTTTAAATCACTTATAAAATTCTTCATATATTTTTTTTTTGCTAAAATGAATGTATCATAGGTACAAATACATCCAAAAAGATCGAAAGATAATAAATTTCGGAGCGCATCGGATAATTCCTTTTTTTCCGGTTAAAGAATTTCTCCAGAATATTTAGCCACAAAGAGGTCTACCTAATCTGCTGCTCCGTTAGCCTCACGGTATACATGATTTGCTTGAAAAGTCATCTCCTACTCATCATCGTCCGAATATCCCTGAGCAGTAGGTGGCTGCCGCCCACCCCACCCACACTCTGCTAGATTCAATCAATAATTACCGTTGCGTCGCCCAATGAGCCTACTTTATAATTTTTTTTTTGCAAATTCTTTATAATTAGTTTCCACGAATACTTCTTGTCCTAATGGGCCGGATGGCTTTGCCTCTTCTTTTTTTTTTTCATCAAAAAAACAAAAAAATATAACTCTCCTCCATTGCAAAAGCTAGAGACCTCGATGATATAGATCCAGGATAACTTTTCTACAGGAATGCAAGCCCATCACGGGTGACAAGAAGTTAAAAGAGTTCGAATCGTTCGCCGTCCAAGTTTAAACCAGAATGATCTAGTTCTCATCCACCACCAGTGTGTTGCAGAATGGTAGATAAATGTTTGGAATCAGGATGTACACCACAAAGTCATCAGAAATAGTAAAATATCGCGGAAAATAAACGTTTGAATTATTCCCTTTTCCTCGAGAAAGACTAGAGGGCTGCTTCCCCTTCTATTTCGTTAAAAAAAAAAAGAAGCAAAAGCTCTGACTTAAAAAAAGGGGAAGCATTTTTTTTAAAAGAATATTTTATCCATTAATTTGGTTTACATTACTATACAGTACTTGAATTAGTTTGCACACCGAAAATAGAGCTCTCCGCTCTTATTTTTGTTGGCCCGCTCTCTCTCTCTCTCTATCTATCTATCTCTCATTGCGGTCTGGACTCTCGCGGCGAGCTCTATCACTCGAGGAAGCCGGTCATCCTGAGGACGGAGTCGCGGACGTGGCTCAAATCCCGGCCCTTGAGCGTCCGCCCCTGCCCTGAGCACACCGAGAACGCCACCTTCCCCACCGTCCTGCTGCGGGACACCAGAAGGTGCGGTGGGATCAGCTCCGCAAGTCCCTCCTCCTCCCCCAAGCTCTCCCCCGCCTGCCTCCGCCGCGCCCTCGGTATCTCCACCGGCGCCGCGGAGGACGCCCTCTCCCTCGTCCTCTTGGGCGACGTATAGCCGTTGGATGCACCCATCGGACGGTCGTAGTTGTCCGGCCACATCACGTCCGCCTCGTAAAGCTCTTCCATTGCACCACCAATTATTTGTCGAGCTCCCGCCTCCACTGGAAGAGAGGGGTGCCGCGCGGGGTGGTGTGGAATTTATAGCCGCTTGGGGCCAGCTTCGGCTACCGTATAAAACCCCCCTTCTGCTTATGGTGGAGAACCATGCGTGACATTGGCTAAGGGGGGCCCTCCATGTGGTGTGGACCAATTTTCCCGGGCCACGTGTCCCATATGTCCCATACGGACATTTATAAAGGACCTTAAAATAATTGGAAGTGTAGGTGGCAGCATCTTTACACTGTAAAATAAGTCGTCCCTCATAACATTTGAGATGGTTTAGAGCACATAGATCCATTAGTTGGCCGTTTGTTTGATTGATTACTTAAATAAACATGAGGAGAAGGGGAATTATAAGATGTGTAAGAAGGAAGGAAGGTATAATGAGGTGCTACTAAGTAGTTAAAAAAACAACAACAAAAAGAGAGTTCTCATTTCTAGCAAAAAAAAAAAAAAAAAAAAAAGAGAGTTCTCGTCTAATAAGAAAAGAGCTACCCACCATGGAATGGAGGACGGTAAGGTCAGATGGAAGAACCGTGGGGGTCATGCTCATTTGCGTCGAACCAAGCGATGACGCGTGTTTGCATGCAAGGGGCTTCTTCGAGATAAGAAATTTTAATAACATCAATTGAGAAGAGCAAATGATAGAAGCAAGAGTAAAGAAGAGAAGGGAGGGGTCGCCATCGCCTAGCTATATGGGGTTCGCTTTTCTTTACTCCTTCGGGACCACCTAATTATATCAAAGCTTATCCGCAAGCTTAACTTGTAGGACTTATGCACCGAGGAGGTCAAAGCATTTAGTGTATGGATTTCTTTTTTATACTAAAATAGATATTTTATACATTACGTGCACGAATATATTTAATAAAGTCGGAAAACAAAAAATCACGAAGTGTCCGAGATAACTCTCCTTATCCGGCTCACTTGGTATTCTCGGAATGGCTGACCACATAGGCAGCCACTCAATCCGCAACCCCATTAGCCTCTCTAAATATATGTTTGGTCGAAATTTAGTGTAAGGCTTTGGAGTTTAGTTTATGTTTTGGTCTTTATAAAAGCTATATATATATATATATATATATATATATTGGCCAAGTATTAATTAATGACGGTATCCCAGTCTAATCCACGAATATAAAGTACTCAATCCCTTATTGCCCAATCCATCAGCGGATAAGAATCTAACTCAGGTTGCAAAAAATATCGGCAATTATATATAGATAGAGACAGGGGCCGGGTAGGTTTGTGAGCAAAATTGAGGGATGATGAATGATCAATACGCTTTCTCGAGCTTTTGATGGGTTTGTTGGTCTGAGTTTTGACAAAACTGGCATCTTAGCGATCCCTTTCTACCACTTTATCCCGATAGCAACTGCTATTTTTTGGACTTTCTCGCGGTGCGGTGAGATGAGACGAGAGGTGATCCCTATAATATTCCGCATGGATAAGTATTTGGAATCTCCATCATTGTGTCCTTTTGTTAATGTTGTCTTAGTCTTGCTAAGTCTGCACCAATCAAAATGATAGCCGTTTGTTGCTATCAACACTGCCTCGATCATGTCAATAGGCCATCCGTAAGACTGACTTTGAATGGGTGTGGTTTGTGTTATACGGGCAATAAAATCTTTTATTTCACAATGGCCTGGCTGCAATTAATTAATAATAATTTGAGAGATATCAAATTTTTTTTGGATGTAAATGAAGGATAATGCGGCTAACCGGCCATATAGCCAGCCACCAAATTAAGTTTATTAATTGAGGAGAAGATATATGATTTTGGGGGCGATCATACCAGCACTAATGCGCCGGATCTCATAAGAAGATATACCTTTTTTTGAGTAAAAAAAATTGTTCATAAATTGACCATAACATCATGGAAAAGTGATTGTCTACAAATCTATAAGCCCGTGGGAGGAACTCAGCTTACAGTGACCGTAAAGTGAATTTAGAGTGTACACATTTTGTATGTAACTCAGTACTTTTAAAACTGAAGTATTCGTTGCCTTGCCAAAGAAAGTGAAACTTTTTTATCATCGAGAATTTTAGAAAGAAGTGAATTGGGGTTTGTTCCAATATATAGTCATGTCCTTCTGCCTAGCAATCAGAACTTCAGGTTTCTAAGTATTGTATAAGGCATCTTAACGTAGATCTGACCACGGTCCGATTCTAACCGGAAAATCGGATCGAAACCGAAACTGTGTCTTACGGTTCTTAACCGAATCGGAACCTTGAGGAATACGATTCGGTTAAGGTTTCAGAATTGATGGAACCGAATCGGAACCGGAAACGAAACCGGAGCCTAATTTTTTTCTATTTTTTTCCATTTATAATAAAATAAATCAGTTTCAAATTTATTTAATGTAACTTATTTTTTTTATAATATTATCTAGTTGTATTATTAAAATTTAATTTAATAGTAAATAATAAAATGAGATACAAATTATCATTTTGTATTAATTACATAATCTATTTGTATTTATAATTTTTTCCCAAATTAATTACACAATCTATTTTTTTCAAAATTTTATAATTTATATTGAAAAATCGGAATAGAAACCGTTTAGAACCGGAACCGGAATTGTCTAGAACTGAAACCGGAACCGAACCGACTATTTTTGGTTACGATTAAGGTTCTAGATTTTTGTGGAACCGGAACCGGCGGTTTCAGAACCGTGGTCAGGTCTATTTTAATAGGATTGGCTAGCTAGTTCCTCTTTCTTAAATTCTTTTTGAGATAAAGAGAATGGCCCACTTACACTATAAATATTTCATAGGTCCAAGCACTTGAATCCTTAAGTTTTTGGTCTACTTGTGTCATATGGAAAGTGCTTTTGATAATTCTTAGTAAATATTATTGGAGAAACTCATTCTTCTAGTTATGAAATTTGGTTCAATTAGCTGTTTTCTATAATTAGAAAGTGTTGGAGGATTATACCTAAAAATTATTATATTGTTGTTTTTATAATTTTAGAAAAATTAAGACAAACAAACTTCTAAAAAAAAAGAAGAATATTGAAAAGATCTTGCCTGTATCGAGGTGTGTGAAGTATATTTTTTAAGAATGTGATTTGTCCTCTACACGTGGGTGTACGGCAATTTTTTTTATAAAGTGCAACAACTCAACTCAGCTCCATTATCCTCTAACAAGCAAGAAAGATTCCTTCAGCTGCCTAGAAAAGAAAGAAAAATGAAAAAAGAAAGATGGAAAAGAAGAGAGTACGCTATGAAAGTAGAATTTCTATCTCAAAAATAGTTTCAAAACAGAGAAAGGAGTGACATTTTTAGGTATATTCGACGGAGTCTATTAATAGATTATGTACTGAAGAGACATAATGGTTCTGAAGTTACGTGATATTTCCGAAACACTATTTCTCTTTGGAAAAAGCCAATATTAATCTCTTTCGAAAAGTTATAACTCTTCTGAATAAGGCGTCCAACAAAAAAATATTTTAAAGTATTTAAACCAACTAAAATTTAGAAGATAAAATTATTATTTTTTAAAAAATAAATCTTCTTTAAATTAGAACTCCAACAGCAAGGAGTAGTAATTAGGATGGCCACTTTATGTAGTGCAGTAACATGTTTGTTTTGTGGCTGCGAAGAAATAACAGGTTTTAACAATCATCTTGAGTTTGAAGTGGATATACTAAACTCTGTGCTCTTTTTGCTTAAGAATAGGACTTCTTGATAATTGGATGTTCTCAAGTTAAAAATTAAGCTTTTTTTTTATTTGGTTAATATTGGTTGACATGTTGTCGCTACTTCCATCTATTTTCCTTTTTCTTTGCTTTTTTCTTCTTTTTTTCTTTTTGTCTTTGTTCCTGTATTTTGGACATTTGTGTTGTTTTGCTGGTATACTTTTATTTTTTAATAAAAAGAATAAATATTTTTTTAATATAAATATTTGGATCGAGTGGAGCGGTATAATATAATTAAGTTGCTTTGTTATGATTTGAATGTCATATGCTCAAAATATGGAAATAATTTTTTTACATGAGGGAGCGAGGCTACTTACATTTAACCTTTTTTGGATGCCACCATAGCAGCAACATTGTGCATGGGAATAATCTTTACACATTTTGGATTGGATCTCTCTCATTCTCTGAGTAAAATGACATCAAGCAAACCTAAACAATATGGCAAGCTGCTATTTGGAAAATATGAGGGAGTCCCACCTTAGACTTTCTCATTCTCACGTACACCACTGTTTTTTAATTAATGTCATTTAGCATTTCTTATGAAAAAAATGGCATGACTTTCTAGAAAAGCAAACAAGGAATCGCTGTGCCCAAATCACTTGAATTTTGTTTGACTGGACGAGACACATTAAGGTTAGGGGTGGTTGAGAGCTGATGTTCGAGGTCCAAAATTATTAACCCTCTCCTTGATAGCCTGTACTCGAACAGGGTTATCACTTCAATACATCTTCATGGATTCATATAGCTATCATCTGTACAAGTAATAATTACTAACGGTACTAGACAAATCTATAGAGATTTTTGATATTTCTATCCTTGGGCGGAGCTGAGGATAGCTTGGACTAATTCGTGTTAAGCCCGGCATGTATTACGGGCCAACGCAGTCCTGCTATAAGATGACTCAACTACGGTGATCGGCTGAATCTAGAGGTGCACCGATGGCATGGATGGCTGTCATCCACTGCTCCAGAATATTTGGAGCATGGCAGGTAGAGACATTGCCTTCTAGGCCAAGCATGTCTATAGGGAGGCCAATGGAGTTGCGGATTAGGTGGCATTGTTTGTAGCAAATCATCCTGGAAGAGTTCTCTGGATTGGCGAGAGGAAGCTGCCTAGAGCGCTCTGAGGCTTGCTACTTTTGGACTTTTTTGGATGTATTCATTCTAGACTTATATGAGTCATCCGTTATAGCAAAAAAAAAAAAGAAGAAGAAACGAAAAAAAAATCTTGTCATGAAACTAGATTAAGCCCTAACGGTCTGCATTAGGGATTGCAGACGACATGCTTGGAGAGACCATTCCTCTACCATGAATGATAGGAAATTCCTTAAACCTAGGCACACAAGGATATGACTGAGTGCATGAATTTAAACCTAGATATCGTTTAATTGGGCTAGTGTCAAAAAGTTCAATAATGTTAATGAATGATAAGTTGCAGTTCATTATATAACAACTCCTCTCGTCCTATCAAATGGTCCACAACTTGAGCCGTCGAAGTGCCACCAAATTGTTTTTTTGCATGCCTGGTACGTAAATGGATTGGAGTACCAAGGGAGAAACCTATAGTACCCTAGCATGACGATAGCTTAATCCAAATTAATCTGGGTCGAACATTCAAGTTAACTTATAAACAATTTCGTAAAGCGAACCAATGTATAGGGCAACTAATTTTCTTATATATTTTTTCATTTTTTTCTTTTGATTATCAAAGTTATATATTATATATATTAAGATGAAATAATCAGTGGTTACCCCACTCATTTTTCAAAAAAAGCTCATCAAGTTTTTCCTTTCGTCGTTTTGCGTCACATAATAATATCAGTATATCCATTTGTTGAAAAAAATGATGATGTCATTGAGGTTAGAACTTGGAATCTCTTCCCAGTGCCCACCCGTATCGAGGAGAGAACTGTGATTTTAGCATATGCTTCTAGCAAGAATTTGTCATATCTGAAATGCTAGCAATGCGAAGGTTCGTCGATTTGCCATTCTATCCAAAGGTTAACATGAGGAAGTTGTGAAATGGCTGAGGCTTAGACGTATATCCATAATCCATTGGATAGATCCAGCAGAAAATTGAAACACAAGTCTTATTTGGAGCGTAGGGAACATCGTATAATGTTTTGCTTTTTGATTTTTTTGGCTGTATCCGCATACATATATATGATACTATCGTTTTCAGCAAAAAAAAATAAAATAAATAAATAATCACGGCCATAATGCTAATCAGATGTTATCTTTGAAGACGCACAATATATTTTTTTTCTCGGCCACGCAGAGTTTGTTCCTCTAGTTATTTCAAAACTGATATTAGACATCGTGCACGAAGCAGCCACATACTCCTACTCCCTGCATCTTTCCTCCTATCTACTCCAAGTGGGATCCTACTCCCATCACTACTCCTTTCTCACCCACCTCTTTGATTCAAACTTTAGCCAAAATCTATGCATTGATCGAAGGTTGAACAATTTTACAAAATTTGCACCGTCCACCACTCTCATGCTGATTGATGCTATATGTTGGACATGCTAAAAGGAGTAGAACTCCAGATTTTTTTTTTAAATAAAAGATCTTCAATTGCCTCAATTACTATAGAGGGACTTAGATATTTCAATAACTAGTCAGGGCTATGCGATCTTAATATGCAGATGGAGCTGAAAAGAGTTTGGTCTAAACTAAAGAATATTGTGTTTAAGATTGTGGATGGCTAATGAAGTTGAATAGAGCGGATGAATTTTAGATTAGTTGAATTTCTATACTAATTTTTTTTTTAGAATACTCTCATTTTCGATTGCTTAAACAAAAAATTCCATTTTTTCTTGTCACCATGGTTCAGCCTTGATTGCATATGATGAAAGTTCCAACTAGCTGTATCTTCCATGAGATATCCTTTTAGAAGTTAAATATAATTAATTGGAGCATATTAGATTCTGGTTACTATTCAACCGTCAAAATTTAACTTTACAACTTCAGAATTTTTAGCTTAATCACTTTTTACTCTTTTTTTTATTGTATGTAGTCTTTTTATGATGTACATCTCTTGTTCTCAATAAAATATGGGTGCCTTTTTTTTTGGGCCTCACGTATTATCAAAAAAAAAGAACTTGGGCCGAGAACGTAACCAAGGAGAACACTACCTTGTTCGACATCACACCCGAGGAAAATAGTTGATGCGCCTACTGGTGCATGGTTGCGTTGGCACGTGAGAACTCTTGCCTAAGATGTTGGCACGTGAAATGAGAGTTTTGGCGTTTTACAACATAATTCCATCGTGAATCGCGTCAAGCCCTCCATATGTAACGATGCTGGTCCATGCGTGCCTCGAAGTTCCACTCCAACGCCATCTTTTAGAGATTTTCAAGAACATCTTCCGACGGTTCTCAGATTCTTATTAGTAGCTTGGTCTGATTCCAATGGATCAACAAAAATCTTTTAAAACGCGCGTTAGAAAAATTCGTACGAGCGAGCTTTAATTTTTGTCCATTTATCTTATAACTTTAAAAACATAAAAAAAATTGGGAAAACGCGTGTGAAGAGTTGAGGCTGTCTGCCTGCCCCCATCGTTTCTACCTCGTCAAGTCTCTCTTCATCCGTCCGTAAGACTTTTCTCCTCCATCTGTCCGTAAAGTTTCTGATTCGAAGGGAAATGAAAACTATTTTAAGGATTGCAAAAATTTTGCATTCCTCTTTCAAATACAAAACTTGGGGTTATGTAATGCAGTGTTTGATGCTAATACACATTTGACGGTTTGCTAATACATACTTTAAGATTCTTTGTTGCATATCCAGTGATCCAATATACACCTCCAGTAAATTGATATATAGTTTTAGAATATGGTATTTACTAGTGGATAGTACATGGTCAGATGATACACCGTATATTATTCATCTAATGACCCAATACATACCTCGAAGCAAATCGATACATAGTTTCCAGAACATCGAATTTATATTATATAGTACATGGTCAACGATATATACTCGTAAGCTTGTTGATACATACCATAATTTTTTTTGATACAAATCGGCAGCAGCCTAATATACTATCCAAATAAATTGATACAAAATTTCTAAAACATGGTATTCACTAGTATACGAGTCCATAGTTAGGGGATAGATGGAGAGAAGCTTGATAAGGAAAAAGAGGATGCAAGTAGACTACTAGGTTGCGGTGTTGGTGTTTTCTTTATCGCCATGCCATTACCAACCCTGATCGGAGGATCGGTCGATGCCGCTCGCGGCGACCATGCTCGTCCATGGTGCTAGGTTCGACACGGTGGCCAGCCTCGGCCCCGAATTCCCGCCACTGCTTGACACCACGATGTTGTGCTTGGCTGCATGTGGCGCTTGGAGGGCGGTCCCATCCTCCAAACACCTTGGCGGCATCCGAACCGCCCCGATGGAGATGCTGAGTATGTGCATGCCGTCGCTATTGGCGTCATCAATAGAGGCAACCATGCCGGCATCCAAGCCCGTGTTTTTGATGGCGAGGCGGGCGAGCGGGGCAACGCCGGAGGCAGTCCCACGTGCAAAGCCGCCTAGGGCGGAGACGCCGTGGACCACCACACCAGCGACAGTGGGGGCTGGGTGGGTCCTATGGCCGTCATGGGCCCGGCCGAGGGGGTGGGGGGTGGGGAAGCGGCAAGCGTGTTCCGTGTCGACCGGTGGTCTGAGACTTCGATTTGTTCGTTTTAGTTAATACGTGGTCTGTAATTAGGCTCGGTGGAAACAGGTTACAAGATGCCTGAAAATTATTGTGAGGCGAGAGAATTACGAGGCGTTGCTGCACCTGGGGGCCCGACGACAAATGGCTCCTGAAGCCCAAACCCGGGGGGCCGCGAGGCCTCAAAACTATTCAGAAAGCCGGCAGGACAGCGGAGCTGCGAGAATGTGGCTCTGGTGGTACGTCCATTTCCCTCCATACCTGCCTATCATGGTAGGCAAAGACGTGGCAATACCTTAACATCCATATATTTATTTTATGTTTCTTAAATCTTAATACATACATATATACATACAACCAGAAGAAATGGTTAAAATAAAGCGTTGGCAAGTCCTGCTTGCTGGATGGGGATGAAAGAGGCTTCATTTACGAGCACAATTAAGTGGAATTCAATCCAAAATTTTCAACATAATTTCAAGAGTTATCCATTAGCATGGTTAAGTGGAATTCAATCTTGATTTTTCAAGATAATTTCAAGAGTCGTCCATTGCACTTTCACTGTCCGAATTAACTGTAGGCACACCAATTAGAATCAGCTGAGTCAGATACCTGGGGAACACCTCTCAGGGTTCACTGTTAGTTTAATCTGGCATGCCCAACATTTGCGACATAATACGGTCTTGCTACCTAGAAATATAGCCTACAAGAAGATGAAGCCCACAATCGTAATCAGCCCACAAATCCATCACAAATAAAGTATAGCAAAATGATCCAACTCTATCATCCATCAAACATATCTAGAGCAACTAAATCCAAATTTAAATACCAGAATCTATAAGCTAAAAATTTTTAAAAATCATCGACTATAAATTCATAGTCAATTAAAATACTAACTTTTTTTTACAAAATCGTCAAGCTTGCTAGCGTGAACTCCAAGCCTGAACCATTTTTTATTTCTAGTAACCTTATTCATCTAAAAAAATAAAAATAAAAAAAAAGATATAAACTATACAGCTCAGTAAGTAAACCTTTTACTACATTGCCGAATCAAGTATAAGTTTTTACATGCATCAATAAATCATTTAGAGAAGACAACTATCATAAAAAAATAAATATTTTATAATAACAATATAATCATAAATTAATCATGCTATTGCACATGCATAATTCATCCAAATTACATAAATATGGTTCCCAATGTATCAACAAAATCATATGTCATGCTAACTTTATAAATGCATAAATCATTTATCATTTTGCCATATCATAATTTATATAATTTTCTCAGACTAAACACTAAAATCATCTTATACCTGTAACAGAGATGCAATCAACATCATGCCAACTATTATAACCTGTTGGCGGGGCCGTATGCTAAGCTACTACAATCCAATAGCGAGGGCCATATAGCAAGCTACTGCAACTCACTGGCGAGGACCATGCTTCAAACTATTATAACCTACTGACGATGGCCGTATGCCAAGCTACTGTAACCTATCACTGGCCGCAGATTACATATGGCAGGGTGCTCCGATCTGGTGCAGTGGGTACAGAGCAGGTTGGAGGGATGGAGGGCGTCCACTCTGTCTACGATGAGGAGATTGACACTAGTCAGATCGGTGTTGGGGTCCACGCCGGTATATCTCATGAACTTTTCTCAGCCAGTAAGTGGTCCCATCACAGCGGGGAGGGAAGTAGAAGGTAGACCTAGGCCTTACCTCAACTCCAGTGAGTGTTGTGGCAACAATTCTGGTGAGCACAGTGATCTTAGGCAGACGACGCTCAAGAAGAAAGAGAGGGAAAGGAGACGACAGTGGTAGGTGCTTGAAGGAATGCTGGGAGGGCCTTATATAAAGTGGACACTAGGATTTTCAAGCCTTCGGCAAAGTCCGAGAAGGAGTCCTCTTCATGTTCAAGCAAGACTCTGCCCTGTCCGGAACCTTCAACAGGCCTTCAGATCGTTCCAAGCCGGCTAGTGGATCAGGCCTAGTTTGGGTTTATAGGCTGGGATTCACAATCTTCACAATATCTCGTGTAATGAAGCAGAACCGCTGGATCAAAATATTAAAAAGGAGTAGAAATGCAGAGTAACATGTCAAGCCTGCAGTCCGTGCAGAGACTCAGTACAGCTTCCCAATGGACAGGGAAGACTAGAAGATGCTTGAATTTTCCTAATGTTTATGACTAGCCCGAATAATGCCATGGCTGCAAAGAATTGCTGTGATATCTCAGTTTGAGCATCTTCAGAGTTGCAATACGCGTGAAAAGAAAAACCTCTAACTGTGAAAAAGGATGGTTAAAAGCTATCACTATTGGAACTTCGATTAGTCCGCAAAGTTTTATCAGCCGTTTGAAAAAATTACCAAATTTGTCTTAGAGAGTGTGGACTATCATCTAAAATTTCATATTATACACTTTGTAATATTTCTAAGTTGCCTAGGTGTTTTGATTATGCTTTATTCACCCAAATACCCCACGTTATATTCCCCCACCTTCAGAAATCCATCCAATGAAAGAGAGTTTGACAAGCACCTACCAATTTATTGAGGTACAACAAATTAACAAAAAGAAAAAAGGAAGAGAGATACCAAACAACCTGGAAACCGGTAGCCCTATACATAAAATGTCTAACAAAACAACCTCAAAATTCCCTAGAACATTACTCAAAATACCATATGGACTAGAAATAAACCCCAAAATACCACCTTCACTGGAAGAGAACAAACCTCAAAATATGAACACAGTGGCATCAATTGTGTCGGCACCACGAGCCAAGTGTTAACCATCCAAAATGTGAAGAAATCACGAAGCCAATCGTCTCTTGCACTGAGAAGAATACCAGATTACTGAGTATAAATCTTAGCCATAGTGATGCAATTGTACAAGTAATTAGGCTAATATGATGTGTCTCGATGCAATTGTACAAATAATCAGGCTAATATGATATGGTCTCCTGAAAGATGAAAGGTTGAATAAGATCATGTCAAGGATGTTCAAATATTTACTTAGAATGTCCTCAAAAATAAAATATTTTACTCAGAAAGTAAGCACCCCATTTGCAGTATTTCACACAATCCGAAAGTAGGACCATAATATTATCAATAGAGTTAACCTTATCTGGCCAAGAATTCTCTTGATTTTTGATACAGAACGACTCTCCTGTGAAAGTTCTAAGAATTTGCAATATCAAGCTTCACCATCATTTTGATTGCCCCAATCATGGGATGCGCATAACCTGTTGAACACACAAGGAATTAGGGCAGACAATACGATCTTTGCCGGTCAATTCAGCCTGCCATCAATTAGAATCAAAACAGTATAAATAATATGGTTACTATAACCAGTTTTAGTACAAAGTCTTCATAAAATAATAATACCCCTGTATCATTTCCTATCTTCACTTCTGTTGTATTCTGCTACAATTTTCTTTACACGACTATAATCTGGTCTGAGTGATCATGAAAGAAAACAACAAACACCAACAATTTCACCACACAATATTTTCCCCTGGTGATGAAAACTTGGATCAAGGTCTGTCACTATGATACAAGTAACATGGAGCTCACTATAGTATAGCCCGAATATTGAAATTATTAGAAATAAGATTCAATAGGCCTATTAAAGCTCAAATAAACTTCCCTTTATAAAAACCACCTTGTTCTGAAAGCTCCTCTTAGGCATGTACATGTGCACAAGTATCGATTGCATTATGAAGGCGACGACACATGATTAAGCCACCAACTTTGGCAGAATAGGCATACACAAATTGAGCTTTCATTTCATCACATGCATACCATACCTAGGACTCAGAATTACATCAGGAGGTCTTCATGGCACAATAAGATGCAGCACTATTCTATACAAGATCTTTTATGCAGTACTTCCAATGAAGGATCATGTATAATTTTTTCCATGATTTAACAAACATTTTGAGCCCAATAAGACAGTTCAAATACTCTCTGCCTCTGTAGATGAACAGGAAATTGCCTCAGAAGACTGGAGGAATTAATATTTCCTTCTACCAAATGTTTCAGCTTTAACCTCTGCCCAATTTGATGACATCTAACCAGCATGATTTGGATTAGACATTGAGTGGACACCTTGACTAGCTGCATCTGCCAACTCCTTGACGAAGTAGACCACATCATCAGATGAGTTAAGCAGATACCTTGCATTTGACCGCTTCCGACCAACCGCACAAGAGAAGTAGTTGTCTCCCTTGAGATCAAGCACCGAGGATCCCTCACGCCATGACATGCTCTCTTGAGGAGATCGCCATCCAACTGAGGTGTTGTGATTTGTTGGCATTCTCCTTTCAGATCTGAGAAGAGTCCTTTGATTCTTATGACTTGAAGTCCTTGAGCTGTTCTTATAGCTGTTTGATGGCTTCTCTGTGAGCTTCTTGTCAGGAGGTGGCTTGTTACAGTCATCTAACTGCTTGTTACTATCATTTGATTTTGATCTTGAGGAATTTGCAGGTTCGGATGGAAGTTCTGGCTCAAAGAAGGTATAGATGTCCTCATCCTGTACCACAGCACCCGCATCCTGTGAATGAAAATTATTCTGAAAGCTTGTGCTTGTCACGTTAATGCTGTTACCAAATAGCAATGGCAAGAAAACAATATTTTTCATCGGTATTGGATGTCATAAAGGCTGTATTTCGAGGGTTGAAATTTCAATATCATGATTCTATCCTCTCGATTCAAACTTCTTTTAATTTGGCAGCTGAGACTATTTTAGGTGTTTGTTTGTCAAGAAAGTTTAAAAAATTTAATGATTGGGGGAAATGGCAAAATGGAAAATATTATGCAGAAGATATCTCAAATGCCTGATTTAAGAGAGTTTTGAATCCAACCAAGCAGTTAGTTTTAAAAAGTAATTGTTTGAGATATTAAAAGCATATAAAATCACAAAATATTTGGACTTCTTGTTTTTTAGAACAGTATTTTGACTTTCTTTTTTTTTCCGAACAGCCATATGCAGCCTTAAAAAAAGACAGTAACTAACCAGGCCAGTTAATTATCAATAAAAAAGTTAGAACTTTCATGAACAATCAGCTGTGGCAACATTGCTTGTGAAAGATAAAAATTCAAAGGTAATAGACAAAATGTCATGATTTAGAATAAACAATTATGGTAACATGTAAGATTAATTTGATTTTTTTAATAATCATTGAATTAATCAACACTGACAATGAAAAGTTGTAACCAATGCCATTTGCCCTAACTGCAAAGAAGCATGCATCATATGCACTGTCAGAGTAAAATATGAAGTTTATTTTTCCCCTTCCTTTTCTTTTTTTTTTTTTTGGAGGGAGAGGCATGGATGATCCCTGGCAGAATTACCCACATCCTAATACTTGGGAAAACACCTCCAAGTTTCAAACTCGGAATCTCTGCCATTTGGAGGGGTGCAACCACCGTGCTAGTTCCTAGTTCACTATAGCTTCGCATTCATCAGACACAAACTTCTGCATATGTCTAAATACATCCAATGCATTTTATGAGGAAGAAAGACAAGGATGACCTGACTCTAGATTACATAAATAATAATTATACCAAACCTTAAACTAGAGCTGCGAGCAGAAAAAATGCTATTTTGACATTAAAAAACTAGAACAACAATGAGCAAAACTTAAAGCTGCAGGTGTGAAAATCTGAAAATTAATACCAAGCTGAAGAAATTGAAACATTTTGCTTTGATAGTAGAAATAATTTATCTCCAACAACCTTTATGGCTTTCTAAGAATTTAGTCTTTAATAGTCTAGCGAGAGATCGATGCCACAGCCAAGGATGATATGTTATCAACACAGGAATCACAAGCAGAAGAAACAACAAACAACAACAATAACAACAATAATTTTTTTTTTAGTATCTTACTTAAAACAGGAAAAACAGTCTAATTTCCGTTTTGACCTTGTTAAAGCTAGTTAGTCAAAATCTAATTGTCATGGCACATATTCATAACCTTCTATATAATTTTCAAAATATCAAGTTTATGTCAAGCACAATAGGTGATATTATTTTTTCATCCATTATGACCAGAAAAAGTTTAGCTTCTCAATTCTTTAAGTAAACCAAGAATTCACCAAATCCAGTATTTAAGCAACAAAGCGATCGTTTTCAAATTGTAAAAGCATTGCAGGAAGCCTAAGAAGCTAGTGAAAAGTAAAATATGGTCTCTAATTTCTGACCAGCCTTAGGCCCATTGCTCCAGGGTTTTCCCAAAGCTCACCTTGGGCTATGGGCAGGGCTAGTTGGAAATTCCAGGCTCAGAAATTTATATAATAGAAAGAATTATTGAAGAGAGAGCGACCCTTGGTGCAATAGTAAGGTTGCTCTATTAGGACCTAGGTGTCATGGTTTTCTGAACATAGAAACAGCCTTTCCACATGCTATGGTAAGGCTACATATGTCTAACCTTCCCCAGACCTCGCGATGGTGGGAGCTTCATGCATTAGGATGCCCTTTTTTAGTAAGAATTATTGAAGAAGTATATTAGCATTGTTGCAAGCTCACTTTCATTTCAATCATCCCTTTTTATCAAACCTACTAATTGATCTTGAGCAATTGTTCATGCAAATTATAAATAAAAAAATCGTTTATTTCCTACGAGGATTAAATGATCTATGATTTCATGATTATAAACCAAGGGACATAATGCCATTTCTTGTTTTCTTAAGTTTTTAAGGAAAAAATGATATTATTTTATTTTTTCCCAACTTGACAACAAGAAAATTACATCGTTAAAAGTCAAATTAACAAAGGCAAAATTTCATCTACACTATCATGACCAAAAATCAACTTATTATAAGAAGAATTACCTTTCCAAGAAAATGACCAATACACAAAACATAATCAATCGGTGTGACCATGCTTCTGCTATGAACTATTTCTCCCAAAATACGATCAATTGCAGCACCCTGAATCAACAAAACAGAGAAATTAAAAACAATGAGTCTTCTGAAAGAAAATATATGAACATCTTTCCCCTGATAGTTTAGCTGCATATTAAATTCCAAAACTCAAAAAGCAAATGATTTAGAGATCCCTTACCAATGCACTCCAGAGATTTGCGAACTTTCAAATGCAACATAATTTTGGTTTGGAAATACAAATGTTGCTGAATTTAAGTTCAAATGTGTTTTAAAGATGTCTAGATCATGATTGACAATGTGGCACTGCTTGTTATTCATCTCAACAGTGTTCAATTTAGATGATCCATCATGTATTTCCTACTGATAGCATTTGGGATTAAATCTCTCTCTCTCTCTCTCTCTCCCCCCCCCCTCTCCCTCTTCACACACACACACACACAAACATGCATGTGCTCGTTTGCTCCCTTGCCCATGGGTAAAATTACCCATTATCTTGCCACAAATATTAAGAGTCCTAAATCAAATGTCCCTAACTGAATCTAATGAGAGCGATTCTCATTGGACACAAATATGACAACCTAAATTCATCTTCAATACCTAAACAAAGCAATGGATTTTACTAAATTCATCCTTTCTGGTTCATCCATAAGGAAAATACTATTCGCCTAAGCATTATCATCACAACACAAACTGCAGGATGATTTGCCAGGGACAAATAATTGCTGTTCAGCAAACCTAAAACGACACTTGAAGGATCAAGGTGATGAATGAATAGTTAAGATACAAGAAACATGCTTGAAATGGCTAATTGAAAAATTGCAAAAATGCCTTGCAAACTGTTTGCATAGGCATGGTCATCACAACAAAAACTGCAGGATGATTTGTCAAGGACAAATATTTTCTCTTCAGCAAATATCAAATAATGCTTGAAGGATCAAACATGAATTACAAAAGATCAGCTAAAATAGAAGTAACATGCCTGAAAGGTACAATTAAAAAAATTTCAAGAATGCTCTGCAAATTGTTTGCAAATGATAAAGTAATATCTTACACATAATATGTTTGTCCAGATAAAAATACTTTTTTGTGTGATTCTATCTTGTAACTTATGTAAATTTGTGACATGCAACTTACGTCAGCGTCAGTGGGCTATGATAGCTGCATATACTGCACTGTCACCCTGTAATAGTTGATTCCTTGAGACAATCAACTATTGGATCTCTATGTACATAATATATAGTGAAGTGCCCTCCTGGGCTAGCTTTGATCAAGTTGCTCCTCAGTTGCCCCCAGTGCTTCAATGCTGTCCCCAATCACTTATAGCCCGAACACCAATGGCTATAACGACCTTCTTTTCCTCCTCCTGGTGAATGTAAACCTCTCTTTAACCATTTGTGAACTATTGCATTTCTATCCAAAACCCCACGTCTATGGCCTATAGAGAATACCCATTTCATTCTGATTTGACCATACAATCCTCAAATATCAACACAATTGTAACTTAAGGAGCAAGATCTGACGAGTTGCAATAACAGAAAAGTATACAATAAATGAAAGGAAGTGCGTACACCCAAAATACAAGAATATATGATCTCATGTGATATGAAATAACATACTTCAATACATAAGATTGCTTTTAATACTGTTTTCATTTTGCATGAAAAGCAACAATTGGAATTGAATGTTAAAATGAAAAAGTAAAAGAATCATATAATATATCTAGACATGCCAAAAGCACCCCAATACATTGATGCTATTGTGTGCCGGTCCATGCCATGTGTTGGCATGGTACAATATTGCATGTATGATGCCAATCCATGGCCAACACTTAGGGCTGAAACCGGATCGAATACAGATGGGTAATCAGTATATCCATATCCACGTTTGTTTTGTTTAACGAATACAAATACAGATACGGATATTAGTCGGGTGCAAAAATTCATATCCATATTTATTTAAACGGATATGGATACAAATCGGATATTGAAAGTTTGGATATAAATATGGATATAAATCTATAATTAAACTTTATAACCATAAAATCAAAGAAATTACGAAGTGGAAGGTAAATCAAGTTAATAGCATGTTAATGTTGTCATTTATTTTTCTTAAAAGTTCAAAATTACTACATAAAATTAATTGGGAATACAAATAGAATCAAATATTTGGATATGGATGGGATAGTTGTCTATCCATATTCATATACATTTTTTTGATGGATACGGATAGTAGTCGGATACTTAAATTTATATCCATATTTAAATAGATTCGGATACAGAAACGAATCTGGACAGATATTATCCAACCCACTTTCACACCTACTGACACTGGCACAATATGCGGCACCTAAATCCTTGGTCCTGCATCCATACCATCCAGATCCTTGCTCTCATCCACATCTATCATAGCCATTGCTTCACAAATATATTGCCCATATATGATTCTTAACCTCTTTATTATTATAATCTATATTTTAATGTGCCTTTTTTATTTATAATGTATAAAGCACATCTTAATTATATATATTACACATTTTTTAGAAAAATTATATATAAACATGATTTAGATTTTCTTACATTCTTAGTTTTATTGGAATTCTGACGATGGGCCTAAAGGGCAGTTTCTTCCATGTTCTTTTTGGTGTTAAAAGAGAAAATCCTTTTGGATAGGCAACTAAATCTTAGTTCCTCTGTATTTCTTCTCTACAGCAGATTATTGAGCAATCAAAATCAATATGAGGTGAAATTAAGTCATTATTGAGTTGAACGTTGAATAGAAAATTTTCTTCAAAGTTATAAGATAATTTAAATATCGCGGAGCTCTCGATCTACACTTGTAATAAATTTGAGCATTTGAGTGCAAGCATGTTAATAAACCCAACATCAACACGTACCCAATCCAGTAACACTCTGAAACTTATGGTTTACTGTCAATTGTTTATTCCTTAATATATACCTTTTACTATATCTATTTAAAACACATAAAGATTATGTATTTGCACAAAACTGAGATCGAACCAAAAAACTGGATCAATCATGGAATTGCAGAATTGGACTCAACCCAATTGGAGTGATCAAATATAATTCCACCCAACACATTTAAGTGAAAAAATTTAGACCTTGCAAGTGCTCAAATAGAAGTTTAAGTCCAAAATGAGTAGTCAAGAGAGTGATTGCAATATGAGTTGAAAACATAAACTTAGACATATCTCAGGTCACATCTAGATCAAGCTAACTTGACTAACACCACCAGACAGATTCATATTGAACTAAAATTCAGAAGGACTACAAATCGACTTCGAAAAATAACATAAGCATGAACCCGATAATTTTAGCTCTTAATTTCAAGATTGTACTATTTCATACTATTTTTTCAAAAAAGAAAAAGATTCAATTTATCCAACTCTTTTTTTTTATTTAAAATAGAAGCCAATCCTTTTTTCATGGCCACATATTAGAAACTATTTATTGGATAATCATGGAAATGCACATGCATTAGAACTAGTAATAGAAAACAACGATAAGGATTGCTGTGTTTTATGGTTTAAATAGTACAATAAACAGGGACCAAGCAAAGATGTCGGACATCATAGAGATCCAGAGTACAAGAAAACATAGCTGTGTCTCCTGAAGCAATATCTATCCATTAAATCTATAAGATTGCATGGTTCCACTTCCTCTCCTTCTCAAACAGTGGCATTTAAATAACAAATTAACTAGTAATGGTACCAGCAATCTAGGGTCCTAGGAGGGGCACTAGAGACAGACCTAACCTTCGGCTTTTTTTTTTTGCACAAGTGGCTGCCCAAGGACTCAAACTGGCACCTTTGCGCCAATCAACCAAAGCCTTCTATCATTATATGACCAAGGACTCAAACCCAAGTAATCGAATAACACATTATATGCCCCAATTTGATGGTATTACTAGAACTTGCCTTCTTGTAAGCAATAGCTGTGAATTGATTCTATTATATATCAGTGCATAAAAATATTCTATTCAGAGTGCAACAAATTCATGCAAACAATTAGAGAGAAACTACTATGCATCATATTCAAGGTAGAAAACATATATTTCCTGTGCATCATACATTCAAGGTGCTCTGTAGATCTAGTGCAGACAAAATAATTACTGGAACATTACTTGTTATACTTAAAAAATATTCTGATGTAACTTTGTCAAAAGGGATGCATATACTGACATACCTTTGTAACTCCAACAGATCGAACCTCAACTGATCGGCTACCTTGGACAACATCAACAGCAGCATTAGAAATTGGGCCTGTCCACAAATGCTGCAGCATATCCCTTGCCTGAAGCCTTCCGAATTCAACATCTGCAATGATAACAAGAAGAAAAGGTTGTGTGAAATCATAAACATTCCATGCACTAGTATAACAATTATTTTACTAAAGATCAAAATCACACCTGCATACTTGTAATTCCATACAAGTGAGGTCTCACGATGTTCAAAATGAGACCTAGGTGTTCTCTCGGTGAAATACTCAAAAACATGCTGGAAAATTTCAGTTAGCATCGCAAATCTAGTTCAACCAAAGATATATCCAATGAAACAAAAACCTGAACAGCACACACACCTTTACACTGTCAACCCAATCCATATTTAGATGCTCTGGCATTGTTGTCATCCATTCTCCACCTGTGAGGCGCAAAAACATCCCATTTTCCGCTGCCAGCCACATGTTGTACTCTCCAAAGTTCTGGAAAAACTCAAAAAATGTTATCCCAAAGATAACTGTTGGAAAATATAAAAACACAAAAAAATTTCTGAAATTGTACATCATCTAGGACACTTCTGTCGCTGCCACTGAGAACAACGACGGTTGTCTGCTTATCATTGCAAAGAATTGTCAAAGGTACTTTCATATCTGGATGCAATTTAAGTTCCATCTCTTTGATTTGGTCGCCACCTCTTCTTCCAAAAGATTCAACTGGTTCCGTCAATGTTGCATTAAAACCCTACAATTTGGCAGCATACGCATCCACCAGAAAAAGGAATCAGATTTACATCATTTATGAACCTAAGTAAAGAAGAATTAATAATCAGCACTCTTGATATCCTCAATTCAGAATTTGGAGGGAAGAGAAAATAGCAACCAGATGATTTATTATCAACATAAGAGTGGGAAATGACTAGTTCCATCATAGTTCTTTGAAATTAAGTGCATTGAAATTGAGTACGAAAAATGAAACTTTAAGAACTACAAATAAAGGAAACAAATTTTCAAAGTCAAGAAAAAAAGGTTTATTAACATGCAAGGTCGGCGGAACTGTCCCCAACTGGGCAGTTCCGGCCGTCCAGAATCATACCGGTAGCTCACCGGTACGGTTCCGGCAACGAGAAGGAACTCGTTGCCGAAGCCAGAGAAGGAGAAGAAAAGAGAGAGCTAGCGGAGGACGGAGAGAGAGAAGGTGGGATGCCAGCGGAGTCCGACGAAGGCCAACGAAAACACAACTTTTTAAGGCCGCGGTCGGCCCCTCTTTCATTCGAAACAAGGGGCAGCGGCCGCGGCCTCGCTTCATGCAGCCTCCACCGGCCTCCAACCTCCGCCGGCGTCCACCACCCTCCTCCGGCCCTCCCTCTCCCGCTCGATCTCTCTCTTTTCCTCTCTCCCACGGTCCCTCTCTCGGTACGGGCTCAGCACGGCCTGCACCGAGTCATCCTGCGGAGAACCGGTATGGTGCCCGGTACTGATTTCTCTGACTTTGTTAACATGTAAACTTAAAGTCGAGAGATGACTTCAATTTCTCTCACCATTCAATCTATATATACTTCCAACCATGGCTTGCCATCTCAGTTTCAGACCCCATACCTGTACAATGCTGGTGCAATGTCGGTATGCCTAATATGGTGGCTAGTTTGGCATACCGAGAATTGATACAACCCCTACATCGAGTCTTTCCTTTGTACCAATAAGGTATTGTACACCCATGCATTGGTATAGCAAATCTTGCTTCCAAGACTAGCATATGAGGTGACAAGGAAATATCTGAAACCCCATTGATACAACCTAGACCTAGATGGTTATCAGATGGTGGCACAGGTAGCATAAATTGCCGACATATTATTGCTTTTGCTCACCTGGATCTAACCAAATAAAAGGAAAGAGAGAATGGTATTTCTAATAGGATCAAAGTAGGGACAATAAAAAGGATGGTATTCATCTAAAGTGTTGTGCAAGTAATAATCACAATTGAAAAAGAAGATCGAAACAATTTAAGAATGAGCATCATAGGCCAAAGATGGAAGGCAAATAAAAGGGATAAGGTTGATTTTTGTTTTTTCGTAGGAGAGAAATGCAGTTAGTATAATTAAAACCATGTTAATGGGGTATTGTTTATTTACCTTTTTAATGGGGTTAGCACAAGTTAACCACTTATCCACTTCTTACAAGTTAATTTTTTCATTAAGTCCTCGTCCTACAGCATTTCTTGTTCAACAGAAATAAATGTTCCACATCAAGTTCAAGATAAATACCTCCCGTTCTTAATGTATCTTATAATAGTTTGACCACCCTTGTTATATAGAAAAAAACCTTCTTTCAGTCCATAGTAGATTATTTTGTAAAGATCCATCATATTTCCAAATTGAAAAGTTTATATTCAATCATAATGCTTATGGGAGCATCATCCTGATGAAGCATAGCTCATATTAAAAATTTATAATGGTTTTTCCACGGCTTATGCAAGTGCTCAAATTTTAGCACATGATTCTGGCAGTGGTCATAGAACCTTTATTTGTTTAAGGCATGACCATGGCACCAAACTTCTTGCATGCACGAAATTAAGAATTTTAACTCGCGCCAAGCTTGAAAAGCATGTACATGTGTTGGGCAAGTCATGGGTTAAAATGCACAATGGGGTGCTTTTAAGTGCTTTAAGCAATTTGCTCATGGTATTTTAGTAGATATGCATGTTTAAGTCAAACTAAAGCATGCACATACACTAATGGCACAAACATTATCAACCATGGTCCAACCTTGACATAAGTTGTGGAATGAACATGTGGATGGAATGCAACATGCCTTTGGTATAGGCTCATAATTTTCAATACTAAAGTTCAATCTTGGTACAGGAAAGTTCGCTACATTCCCAGATATTTGCAGCATGACTAAGAAGTCTTTGCATACTTGACATGAGGTTGGATGGTCCACACATCTAATCAATAAAAGGGTCCACTAGGTGCAAGGAATTTCAAGTGAAATATCAATTAGAGAGCTTAAGGCTACAAGGAATGCGATTGTGGCCCTTGCACAAATAGCTAGGTCGATTGGCCTAAAAGCAGTCCACACACATGCAGCATTTGATCCTGGAGTCCATGCAAACATAGGTAGGGGTGTGAAAAAGACCGGCCAAACACAAACCCGACCCAGACCGGTCTCTTCGGTTTGGTTTATATTTTTTTTTTTTTAAATTCAATTTGGTGTCAGTTTGCGAAAGTCTTGAATCGAAAAATTCAGTTTGGTTTTGATTTGAGTTTTCAGAGAACTAATTCAAGCCGACCCAACCCATGTGTAAATATATATTCAAAGTTTCAAACCGACCCAATCGCAACCAGACCCAACCCATATGTGCATGCCATTCATTTAAAGCTCTCTTCCTCATCCTTAGAAGAGACATCAAGGAAGTAGCTTACGCGTATCTAGGAGATACCCTGTGATTTGAATATCTATAAAGTATCCAAAACCTTTCTCAAATTTTCAAAAATAGGATACTCAATAAAAGTATCTGATATGTATAAGTACCCAACAAGTATCTCACATGTATCCTAAAAGTATCAGACATATCAGATACTGAATAAGTAGCTGACATGTATCCTAAAAATGTCTGGGAAGTATCGGTATCAGTACGTATCTAATACAGACATGGCATAAAATTGAAGCATGGATACAAATCTAGTATTGGTTCTTGGCGAAGCACCACAAGTAAATGTTAGAGTTGTTATGTGCGTGTAGAAGTAGGAAACCCTGATTCCTCAGCCCTAGCACAAAGCATTGTATCTTTCTTTTAATTTAAGGCATGCAAAAGCACCTACAGAATGGAGACTTTCAACCAAACATTAGCACATACTGAGTTTGAGCTAAGATTTTTGATTTTTCATCACAGACTTGCAAAATTCAGATCGACCTTCTCACAACTGGTTGCATATCCTACAAAAATTAAGGACTACAAAGGGGTGCACATGTGGGTGGGGGGATGTAAAAAAAGGTTATATGCTTCTTCAATCTCCATCTTTTAAAATTGTTCATATCTATAAATACGTTGACTCCTTAGGGAATGATCCATTATCGTTCATCTTCTAGAGATGCTTGGATTAATGATTGTGTGCAACAAGGTTAAGCACTTTTTGTTGGACCATAGGGACAACAGGCTGGGACCAATTATGGGCCAGGACATCCTTAAATTGAACAATCCCAAATTGGACATGAGCAAGTTTGGCTTGAGCTCCTTAGAGGCAACCCAAAACTAGCCCATACAAATATCTCAAAACCCAATCCTAGCTTAGATCTACACGATCAATTTAAACTCAAAGCATGGTTCATGGAATTTGGGAACTAGGTATGGTCAAAGGCTTGCAACAAATGAGAGAGTGGTTAGTTAAAACACCAACCAACCAATGATGCTGCAACACACATAAGCAAATGTGTATTCGTATCATGGAGTGTTAATAATGAGCCCATCAAGGTGGTGGTAATTGAAGAGAACAAAAGCATGCGGACACATGAAAGGAGGATAATGAGAGGATAGGGGACAAGAGGAGAGAGAGAAATGGGAATAAGATGAGGATAAAAGATGAGAATATGGAAGATATAGACAGTGAAGAGATGATGATTCATAAATCTGTATTTGAGACAAGATTAAGCAGGGATAGATTGAGGTAGGGGAGAAAAGTATCTCTAGTTCAACAAAAAATGATGTATCTGGCTTACAGCCTGATTTCAATTCAGGACTTCATCATTAACACATGGCCCAGCCCAAGGGTGACCTAAGGTCCAACAAAGTGGGTGTTAGATAGGCTCAGGCCTACTTCCAGCCCTAGACCGAGCTATGTTGTGCACCATTGTGTAAAAGACCAAGAAAGCAACCCTTCATTGCTATTGGGACAAATTAAGGAGAACTTGAATACCAAGATGCATTGCTACTTGCCATGTCTAGCCATTCAAACCTGCAAAGGTGCTGATTGCAATTAGTTCTTTAGTTATCAATTGTCTAGAGATCAAAAAAAAGGTTGATGAATCTGCTCTTTACACATCAATCTTGTTGTGCCAACAACTAGCCTCAAAAATCATCATAATTGCTACTGCTCACTTTCAAAATGGATTAAGAGAATAAGGGATCTTCAATACTTGAAAGACTTAAAAATAATCTTCCTCCATCTCCCTCCCTCCCCCTCTTTGTTATGTCGATACGGGTCTGGCATGGAATGGCATGGGGGTGTACCGAACCATGCCGTTGGGTAACCAATACGGTCACCAGTATCAGCATAGGAATCCTTGGAACAACTATAAGTGTATCCTAAATAATGCACCTGTCAGTATTTTGAAAAGGTAGTGTTCTATTTGAGTGTCACATGTTTACTACCTACGCTAGATAAAGTAAATAATCACTCCTCATTCTTCATTGACAGGTTCTAGAGTGTTTACATCTCTGTGAACATTGACAATGACAATTATGATAATAACGTATAGTAACTTTTTCAGGAAAATAACCATTTCTTGAAATGCGTAAGGTATGGATGTGCTATGGAACATTTCGGTTATATCATTCAATTGTTTTGCTATCCATAATGGGCGGTGACAATCGATCTACAACATAGTTGGAAAGCGCAAATAAAAGTTTGAACTTTACTGCTGGTATGAAAAGTAGTTAACTTTCCATTTTTTTTAGTGTGTGCCAGGACATTACTTCTCTATAGGCTTGATTATACAGAAAGAGGCATGTAATAAGAAACATAGCAAAAGCAGGCAAAACATTTTAATAATTGATAATTACACCTAAAGTATCTCTATGTGTCCTTCATACAAAAGGATGAAAATGAAAGGAAATACAGGTCATGAAGTAATTGTCAATTCAAATAAGCAAAATATATAACATTAGAAGGAGAGTACCAATATGAGTAATCGATTCTTGGACTGCAAATATCGTCCAATTGCTATCTGGGTAGGAAGTACAGGGGGAACTTGTCTTGTTCTAATTTGAGCTTCAACAACTGTATCATTTAGTTCACTGAAGGAGAATGGTGAAATGGTAAGAGCAATTTCAAAATGAACAACAAGACAGGGGTATGTTCAAATACAGAATTTGTAAAAACATATATACATGTTCTGCAGAAAAGTTAGAAGAGAAAATTCCATCAAAGGACTTGTTAAATCACCACTAGATCAATCAACAAAGCATATAAAAGCCTGTGGTAGCATTACAAGTGATCAAATTAACGTTTTGCAATATAAAAGGTCAATGGCCCATCCAAGTCGATATTAATAACTAGTTAACTACTATGCTGTAATATATTGTAACAACATTTAAATAACTAAATATAGTTGAAAAAGAAAAAGTAAAGACTAAAGACAAACTAACAGAAGACAAGTCAAGAGTGGATCAGATGAAGCCTTCTAAAGTAGTTTAGGGATGAGGATGATTAAAAAGTTTTCACCTACTAAAACAGAGTCAAAGGCAAATTGAAGTTTGGAGGACTTAAAAAAAAAGTCATGCAAAATCAACAAAGTATTATAGTATATACTTCAATCAACAGTAGGTTCACAAAAATATCACCCACTACACATATGGTAGATATAATGTTGAGATGATATTCGTGTTTATCATAAGCTAACATGATAGTTTTAGTTCAAACTATACCATGTTAGACAAAACATGTTAGTTAAACCTTATGTAGGATGTGTAGTAAGCAACAATAATCTACCTGATATGAGCTAATATGCAAGATTGGATGTGCATTTTTGTGCTCAGGTTTCTTTTTGTCATTTGTTTATTGATAATTATATGCATGCACATATATTTCTCCAGACAGAATCTTATCTAGAAAATGAAAAATTTCTTACAACCTTGCCTTAGAATCTTATTTTCCTTCTTTCATCCAATATAATGTAACTTTAAGTTAATTACTGTGTTTTGACTTCTTCTTTTGTACCATAGAGAAGATTGGGGCATGTTTAAAATACTTAATTTGTTAAGATGGGCAAAAATCAAGTTGGAGGATCTAACATGCATATTTACTTTAAGAAAATAGTTATAAACAGCACGAATGGAAAATTATGCAGCTGTGTCAAGTGGACCACTAAATCTGGATTGTAATCGCACAACATCAACTGATTGGACCATGATAAATTTCAATAAATCCAGATATAGCATTTGGCTTTCCATATCCTTCTTTAAAGTGTCCATCAGCAACTCAAACCAGGAAGAAGATGTTGCTCCAGAAGAAACACTTTTCGGTCTTGGGAAAATTGCTCAGGCTAATTGTATGAACCGTTTGATGGAGCAGAGCATATTGTGATAAAATTTAGGATAATGCTAGTTTCTCTCCCATTCAATGGTAATGAGTGGAAAATGCCAGAAGTAGTCTCATTTTTGTTTCTTGAGTTTCAGTGGATCAATGCAAGAATGTGAGAAAGTCAAGTTTGAACCATCAAATAGTGCATAGAAAGTTATCATTATATCATAATGGCAAGCTAATATGAATGTTTTCTATTGCTATCAAACAGAAGAAAAAATATATGATCACTCTCCGCTGCACACCAACCACCACACAACAATCATTTTCCACCTTTTTCATTATGCAATTACCTCTAGATATGTCAAGCAATAAAAAAGAATGCACTCATCTGATCATAGGCATATATTGAGCAATGTCCTTACAAGAAGACCAGATTGCAGAGTATGATTTAAGAAATCACTGGATCCTTGCCTTACAAAAGTTTCTGCCCAATCTTGGGCGGTGTGTGTAGTCACATGTGCATAATTATGTCTATGTCGCTTTTCTCTCTCATCAGCAGGCATATTCAATGCATAGCCAATTGAGGCAGCAACTTCCGTGATGTTCCATGGATTTACAAGGAGGGCACCAGCTCCTAGAGATTGAGCTGCCCCTGCAAACTATATATCAGGCTAACATAAGGCCTAAGATAACTTCAAGAATGATGCCAAAAGGAAATAATGAGAACATGGAAAACAGGGTCACAGAAGAAGAAGGAAAATTAAGATTATCCAGCGAGATAGTGAACTTCGTGATATTAAGTCTTAATAATCCATCAAGAATAGTGAGCACAGATGATTATACTAACATCGATATACACATCCATGACACATGCACCGACAAAACTAAGAGTTACCAGAACTTTAAAGATGAATGAATAAAACACAGGTTATTGCAATCCATATCACATTTTTCATCATCTGTCCATAGTAATGCAAAGCTAGATAACAAAACTTAACACAAAAATGGGATAGAAAACAAAACTATAGAATTTCATGCAGAGATTTCCTAGATTTCCTGTGTTTGTTAAAATTTCACCAGCTTTTACAGTTTATCCACCGGATATCCTAAATGCATACAAGAATATTATCATTATGGAGTTTCTTTCAACAACTTAAGCAATTTAACATAGTTTTATTTTTCACTGACATGGGCCAAGATGTGTGGATTGGCTTGGTTTTGGAGAAGTGGTGGTTCGACTGGAACTGGAGAGAAGCTTTGGGGGACAGGCAGCCAACCTTGTAAAGTCTTGTGGAAATTCTGCTATAACTCTA
>JAOXJJ010001335.1:0-12442 GCA_025769935.1 Phoenix roebelenii
ATAGACCGTTTGCCCCGTCGCGCCACAGGTAAACCCGTTACCCACCTATAAAGGGGAAACCCCCCGTGGGGAAAGGGACTCTCTGTCTCTCTCGCTCCCTGGAACTCTAGAACCATTGATCCCCTCACTGATTCACACATTTTTTGGCCTCCTCTCTGACTTAAGCATCGGAGGGTCGGCGCCGGAAACTCCGGCCACTGGCTTCTTGCAGGTCTCCCGGAGGACGTCGCGCGCCGCCGGACCACCGCTCGCCGATCCTCGCCGGAGCTCCTCCTTCCTAGCCTAGTGGTCGCCCCCGGGTCCAAATTCCATCAACACCAACTATCACAATTAAAGTGTAATCCACAAATTAGTCAAAACTGTAATTAGATTTCATAAAAACATAATACTTAGATTGAGCACATAACAATCATCTATAATACTCGTCCAAGTGGACGTGCCAAAACCAGCTGGTTCCATTAAAATATGACAAATGAAGAAGGAGGCAATGGAGAGAGAGAGAGAGAGAGATTCAATGTGTTTTCTTCTCTCTTTTTTTCCCGTAGGAGGAGAGTCTATGTTTTAAGATCACGGGAAATCCGGCCCTTGGCAGGGTACAGCATGGTCACAGATGCAGATAAGAAAGTAGTCAAAAAGAAGTGAATGAACCCCGTACCGTGGCAACATATTAAGTAGAGAAGTCCGTCCATTGCCTCATCGGAAGAAGGCCATGCCCACAGCCCCATAATAGTGCTCGCCCCAACATCAAGCCCACAAGCCCAAGTAAACGGAGAAAGAAATAATACTAATAAATTTAGAAAGGAGAAGCCCCTTGGAAAAAGCTAGCAGCCATAAAACTGTGTGACCCAAGCCCAGAGAAATGGAAAGAAAATACACAGATAGATGTCACTGCATGCATTGATGAAGTGATAAGATTCCATGTATGAAGGAATTTGATTAGACATCTAATAAAGCAGGCAGAAGAGAGAGAGGGAGAGAGGTTTGTATTGGATGTGACGGAAAGGCATCTCTTTCTTTCTCTGAGATACTGCTGATAGTGTCAGCTCCAAGTCCACCAATCCAACCCATCCATTTATTGGGAAGACCATCGATTGGACAGATCAGATCCAACGAACACTTTTTCTTGGTTATAGCAGAATATATAATAAAAAGTTAAATAAAATATATAATGATACCTCGTAGCGTACATGCAAATTCTCCACGCCTCGTACGTGGAGAATTTGTTAACAAGTTTTTCTCTAAAGTTTTGTTTGTTAGTGTATTAACTTTATAGTTCATGGCATATAATTTTATACTTTCATATTTGATTTAAGAAAACTGAGTGGAGAATACTGTAGTCTCCATTGAACTACTCACCAAAAGGTTGAAATGTGCAGTAGCCTAAGGCCACGTACCACCTAAGTTAGTGTAGGTCTCGGAGAGCCTCGTAAAAAATTAGATATGGATGTTAGCATAAAGCAGGCAGTGTAGCTCATCAATGGTGACAGTACAAATTTGGGTCAAAAGTTTCTTGGGAGTGTGGGACATGGAGCAAAGGAAAATAAAGAAAGGAACCCAGAGAGAGAGAGAGAGAGAGAGAGAGAGAGGCATCATTCTCTTCTCCCTGCGCTGTTCCCAGAGAGAGAGAGAGGCACTGTTCCCTAGATTAAGGAGTCTCTTCCATCTTTCATATCCCTGCTAAAAAAAGGAAAAAAGGGGGAGACTGCTAAAGAGAAAGATGAGAGTTTACGTGGCTTTTAAGCCTCGGAACAAACGGTTATACCTGGAAAAAAATATTGGGAGAAGGATGGAAGGGAGGGAAGAGCTCTAACCCCAATGCATGGTGATTCCTCGCTATACTTTTCACATGTAGGGCCGTCACATATGCCTCTCGGCTCAAATGGATTTAAATCTTCCCCCATCTGTGCTGAAAAAAGTTGCATGAAACAAGTGGCTTCGTCTGTGCTCGTCTCCGGGGTACCCCTGGTTATGTCACGATGGAAGTTTGATTATAGTGTCGACAACGGAAGGCATGATGGTATGGGCTTCATCATGAGAGCAGGCTGATAACAGCCAGAGATTGGTGTATTTTCGACACTGACTATCATCGCCTCCTTCTGAGAGTAACTCAGCCATAGTAATTAAGAAAATTTGGAGTCGAAGAGGCACTGCAGAAGGACGACCGTTGTTCCACGACATCTATAAGGCCACGCATGTCTACAGAGAGACGAATGGCGCGGCTGACTGGGTTCCGTCTTTTACTGCCCACCACTTTGAGAGTTTGATATGGAAAAACCAAAGATCCCTGTCGGAATCTTTTAGTAAGCTATTGTTTTCTGATTTTGTTAACCGCATGCACACCTATTACGTTACGTGTGAAAATTAACCACTAATGGACATATAGGAACCGAAAAACTACTCCAATTTTACATTCGAACTATCTAAAGTTTAAAAATGATTGCAGGTGGGGAGAGAATTATGAATCAAAAATTAACTTTTAACTTTCTTTCTCATTGGACTATTTCCTGGGACGCCCCTGTACTTATGAATTCAATGGCTTAAGGTCCCGGGAGGAAACTTCGGAAAGAAACCCTATTGGTTTCTCAAGCATCCAAAAGATAATTATTTCAAATTATAACAGCATATTCCCTTAAAAGTTATTTGACCATCTGGGTAAAAGCGAGTTGAAATGAAGAAATGGTTTGAAGGCTTATAACCATCTTCTGTAGTAGCCATCTAGCTATTAGCCATCAAACTCTCTCTGTTTTCCCAATCTAGCTATGAGCTGTGACCAACTCAAATGAGTATCTTTTACTAAATATTAATTATAATCTTTTTTTGAGAGAACCATTACTCATCAAAGTCCAACCTTGCAGGAGTTAACATATCAATAGAGACTCTTGACACCAACAAATTAACTCGGGTAGCCCATAATAAACTTATTGTTGGTACAGCTTCTCCCTTTATATCACCTTTCCATCAACCCTTCTCTACCCAATTCTGATGGCAAACTCACTCCCATCTCCTTATGTTTTGAACATCTCCAGGCCCTCAACCTCATCTAGCTGCATTATTCATTGGCCAGGAGTATTTGATGTGTTGACATGATTCGTTTGAATGATATAAATACTCAGGCATAAATGTTTCAGGGTCTGGAAAAGGGTGGCACCGTTTTGGTTTCAAGTGACACATGAAATCATTGTAGGCAGAGTGTTGGTTCAAGTGAATGGCAAGCAGTAGCATCTCAAACTAGCAAGTGAGGCCAAGATTCTCACCCTGGACATTGGGAGATGCTTGCTTTTTGCAAACATAGAAGAAAAAATTGATCTACGCCATCCTCGTACAAGATTATGTTTTTCTATTGCCAGCATTTGAAGAACAGAGTTCCATGCATTGTTAGAGGGTCTTCACAAGGCTCTGAAACAAGGTACTGACATCTGCTAGGGATTTCGCAGAGTAATTGCAACGTTTTAGAACTTTGCATCAGAGGCAATTTGAGTTGAAGTGAATGTATTGTTGGTCATAAATTGCCTTGAAGAAAAATGCTTTGGGCAAAGGAGATCATGGCACAACCTTCCTTTCTCACTTGCTAGTCAAAAGACTCATCTGTCTCACAAACAATCATCTCCAGTGGAATGATAAATTCATAACAAGCAAAGTAAGGCACCAAACATTCATCTGCAATGGATGGGAAGTTCCACCATTTCCATTATTATTGTTCTCCGACTTGCGACACATAACAATGAAAGCTTTTTAAAGCTCTCCAGAAGCTAGCCTCCCATTACATTCACTTTTTACTCCATTCACATGTTATAGCGAGCATAAGAGGACCAAACAACCCCTAGCTCCCAAAAGATAAGATATTATAATTAAACCCTACATAGATATATATATGCCTTTGACCTAACTTCAACTTGAGACAGAGAGAAAACATTTCCCTAATGAAAAATTAAAAGAAAATAAAGATAAAAATACTAAATTACCCATTTTCCATCTATATGCAGCAGAAGTTCTAGTATGCCTCTTCCCTCCACCCAGAGAGCTTGAAAGAGATAGGCAAGGAGATTAAGAAGCAGAGCATAGCCCACATAATCTTATATCGCTTCACATGATTGAGCAGCTACTGGGATTCTCATCACTGAAGAAGTCCGTATATGGCTCACCCTGCGGTGGCGGTGGCTGATACATGTTGTAAATTGGCGGCGGCGGCAGCGGCGGCCGGGCGTACCCCATCATCGGCTGATATGGATGATCCTGGCCATTCATCATCATCATCATCCTCGGCTGCTGCTGCTGCATCATTGCAGCCAAGTACTGCTGCTGGTATGGGTTTGCAGCAGCCATCATCTCCGGCTGCGGCGGCGGCGGCGGCGGCGTCGGCGTCGGCGCCACCATCCCCCCTTGGACGTATCCAGGCGGTGGGACGCCGGCTGGAAGGCCCTGGATCGCAGGTGGGAAGCTCCCCATCTGGGCCATGAGAGCTTGCATGTTCCCCATTTGGCCCAAGCCCATGCCAGGGAAGCCTTGGCCCATCATTCTGGGATTCATCGCTGGATGGCCCCCGCCACCATCCTTGCCTCCACCGGCTGGATTGTTGCTATTGTTCCCACCATTACCGTTGCCGTTGCCGTTGCCATTGCCATTGCCATTGCCAATGGGAGTGGCCTTATTATTCCCTCCATTTTTATTACCCTGTTCCCCAGGCCCACCACCATTCTTCCCACCACCACCGCCGCCGCCACCACCGCCGCCATTCTTGGCAGCAGCTCCACCGCCAGCATTGCCAGCACCCTGGTTCTGATTTCCACCACCGCTGCCACCATTTTTGCCGCCGCCACCATTGCCATTCTTCTGCTCATTGTTAACACCCATGCTCTTGTTTTGCACCATGGCATCTCCAACACCACCACCTTTCTTGGCACTCCCACCGCCACCGCCGCCACCCTTCTTATCATTCATCCCATTCCCATTGGGTGGTGCGTTCATGGGCTTGATCTTGATGTTCTTAAAATCCTCATCAAAGTCCGCATCGAAACTATCGATATCATCCAGGTCCTCATCATCAAAGTTATCGAAATCATCGCCATCGCTGCCGCAGTCTTCGGGG
Source organism: Phoenix roebelenii (assembly GCA_025769935.1). Classification (NCBI taxonomy): domain Eukaryota; kingdom Viridiplantae; phylum Streptophyta; class Magnoliopsida; order Arecales; family Arecaceae; genus Phoenix; species Phoenix roebelenii. Next base: position 5,087 of record JAOXJJ010001335.1, read on the forward strand.
GGAGGGGCGAAGTTCACAGATTTCTGATCCTTCGGGAAGGGGAGCTTCAGGTCCTTGAATTGGGGCAGCTTCAGATCTTCGAATCCTTTCATCAGCTGTAGCTGCTGGAATTGTTGTTGCAGTGGTTGTTGTCGCTGCTGCTGCTGCGGCGCCGGCGGTGCTGGTGGTTGCTGGCCCTTGTGGTCTTTTCCACCATTCCCACCACCACCTCCGCCCTTCTGAGGTTTTCCATTGTCCTTGGGCTGCCCTTTCCCTTGCTCAGGCTGTGGCTTCTGCGATTGGCTGTTGCTGTTGCTGTTGCTGCCACCCTTTGGAGCCAACAGCTCTGCATGCTTGCCAGCCTTTCCAAGCTTTTTTATGAGGGTGGCAGGATCAACATTGCCTGAAATAGTTACCTTCCCTTGCTCTGCATCTATGGTGGTGGTGTACACTCCTGAGATCCACAGTAATACAAAATAGAAAGAAGAAAGAAAAGAAAGGCAACAATAAAGATATCATCAGACATCTATATATGTAGGAATCCAAACAACTGTAGATAAAAAGAAAATGAGAAGCTCCTTTTCTTCTAGCGCTAAAAACACTACAAACACAGTGCATAGGTAGAGGAGGAGGAAGAATAGATCGTGGAAGTACCATCAATTTTCTGAAGCAATTTCTTCACCTTCTTCTTACATCCCTCGCAGTGTATGTTCACTTTGAGAACACAGGTCTGCATTTTTTTTAAAAAAAGGAAAGAAAAATGGAGGGAAAAAAACAAATTAACAGACAAAACCATGAACATTAGAGACAAAGCTTGAAATGTGTCGATTAACTTGATGAACAAAAGAGACAGAGACATGCTAAATGTTAAGAATAATGCTCAAAATGTAGCATGGGATAAAAGGAAACAAAGAAAAGAGAAATGACTGTTGAAAGTTGTTGAGTTCAGAAGAAGCAGAGGCAAAGAAAGAATAATAGGGAAAGAAAGAGGTACCTGTATCTTGAGGAACTTGATATCGTCTTCTTTACTCATCCCTTCCACCAAACAGAAGAACAAGACCAATTTTTTTTCCTTCTTCTTCAAACTCAGTACAGCTTTTTATGGAGATATGGGAACAAAGGAAGAAGAAAACGGATCAATGGAAAAACTTAAGAAGAATCCCCACGAAAGAGATCACTTTCTTTGGTGGGCTTGTCATCCCAAGAGTGCAAGAAATAATGGTGGAGAAACGGGCCTAGTGTATTGGAGCAGCGAGAGGGAGGGTTTTAGAGAAGGTTGGTACCCTTCAGAAATGACCATTAACCCTGTCCCTTGTCAGGTGACGCAAGGGAGGTGGGGGGAGGGGTGAGCGTTCCAAATACAGAGACTCTCTCTTTGCCCTTCAATTGGTTTTAATACTACTGCATTTCCTCTCTGTTACTTACCCTGGGAAAACATGGTTTTTTTTTTTTTTTTTTGCAAGACCATCCCTATACGTTTTAAAATTGCAGATCAGTCTCTTTCTTTCATCCTTTCTTTTTTTCTTTTATGTTGATCACCTACACCTAATATCCAAAGAACCTTTTTGCTTGGTTGGACCAACATTGTGTGTAAACCTGTTTAAACCAATTTATGTGATTAGGGTGGACCACCTTCTCTCTTAGTGAGAAATGCCAAGAGAACTCAACCTCATTCTCACTTCTGTTCCTCCACTCTTCTATTCCACAAAAACTCTCAAAATTTCTGCAACCCCAAGTTTTTGTGATCAACATTTTTAGAGGAATTTTTGCATAAGAGAGGAAGATTAGATGTTTACTCTTGATGGTTTTGTGTACCTATTTGCAACCAATGCTTTGTATAGCTACCAAAATACGATTTCTACTTTCACCCTAGCTATTATTTAAAATTTACTGGGCATTAGATTCGAAAAATGACACTTATGAGCTCTTTATGCTTGGTGGGCCAACAAGATATAGATTTTGGCTTCATATGTTTGTTGTCATAAACCTTTGTTTTGGTATTTATGGTTTTATCTGTAAAATCTTTTTCTAAATTTTAAAGTTATACTTAAAGTATAATGAGATTGATTTGTGTGCTTGATTATGATAATTGAGATATGATATGTTTGTTAAATAGTCCTTGCTGCACACTCCTAACACTAATAGGCCCAAAAAGCAACTCTTATTACTGCAGAAGTGGTAAAGATGTTTCACAAAGTTTCTTCTCATCATGATGATGATGGTAAAATCTATCACTTGTATTCATGATCAAGAAGTAATTCAGAAAACCGGAAAACAAATTTGTCTCTCCAAAAAAGAAAAAATAGATTTGCATTATTTCAAATTAAATGTAAATAAATCCAAAATGGTTGTTAGGGCACTTGAGAGCTCCAAGTGCTTGTTGGTACACAGGGGAGTTCTTTCTGGTTTATTGCTAAACACATTTGATTGGGATCTAAATCGGTTAATTAGCTGCAGTCTCATAAGCTAAACTAAGCTTCTTAAACAATTCATATTTTATAAGCACAAAGACCTTTAATCTGAGCGTGTATCTTTTAAAATGAAAAAATAGTGATTAGTTAGCTACCATTTATTGGCAAATAATATTAATAACTATTGTTGTCCTACTTTGGCTATTATTTCTTTTGCTTCTTTAGCTACAATCACTTAAAAGGACTAGAATCAACCACCAAATACCTCATAAGTGGGTGTGAATCGAGTTTTTTTTTTTTTTTTTTTAGTGCAGAGAAGTGCAATTTGAGTTTGCTACCTAGTGGAAAAAAGGTTACATTTAGAGGGGTGGTAAGGAGGGCTTTGAGATTTATTTTTGTAATGAATAGTTTTAAGAACCAATAGTTTTATTTGCATCATATAATAAATTTGGTCCTCGAGGTTTATTCTGCGAACTATATCCTCATTGCGACATCAAACTATACAGTAAGAATGTATATACAAAACTTTGCAAGTATACTATCTTTTGATTAATGATAGTAATGCTCAACTCTGCATGTGTGTGTGTTTTGACAAACTTCAATTGGGTCTGATGCATCTAAAGATTGCGTGACTCTCTAAATATTTAGAAGATATTGCAAAGTTCGATATTGTAGGCTGGCCATTTTTCATGATGACCTCCTTACCCCCATCAAGTAGGTACAAGGTTCATTACACCTCTTTAGAAAGCTTCTATCAGATGTTTTTATATTTACAAAGAGACAATGAATACGTTACATTTAACCAAGGCAATTTCTTTGTGTATGCAATGTGGAATGTATAATTAGGGAAAAACCATTTCACTTCTCACAAAGCGGATATTATTCTATCGGAGACTAATTGCTTAGGATATTCTTATCAAATGTTTTTATATTTACAAAGAGACAATAAGTGTATTGCATTTAACCAAGGTTATTTCTTTGTGTATGCAGTGTGGATTGTACAATTTTTGTAACTAAAGACATGGAATGAAATTTTTTTGACAGCTTATGTTAAAAGTGAATGGCACATTTGCGATCATGTAAATTTTTAGATGGATTAATGTAATCTTGTATATCGAAAGAATGGTAGATTAGTTAATTTGAACATGTATCAAAAAAATTATTATTAAGCATGTGTTTTCATCTATTTTATGTGTCTTGTGCATCCAAGTTTCTTATGATATATTCTTGAACACATGGTACATTTATTGGACATGTTGAGTATCAAACAAGTGAGAGTTCATGGATTTTCTTTCCCATGCACTTCTTAGCATGGTGCTAAAAATAGTGTACACAGAGATAAGCTCAAATGATACAAAGCCAATCTTAGTGGGCATGGTGCCAAGAGTGGTGGACATAGAGTCAAAAGCAGTGCACATGGCTCATAAAGTTGTGCACACAAATAGAGAAGTATCAATATATTGTCTCTTTCTGTACTTATCTTTCAATTAATATGCACATGAACCATGACATTAGACATGGCATGAGGGTACAATGCCAACTACAGCCTATATAGACCTTATCTTAGTGACTTAGTGTGTACAATGCCAGTGGCAAAGTAAATAGAGACAATCTTAGTGCATGATGCTTTAAACTCAGCGTATACATGTTTAATCCCAATGCGTACTAACTTGATCTCACTGCATGATATGTGGAAAGCAGTGCACAGATTGATAGAACCATTGAACATGGTATCATTCTCTAAGGCATGGTTGATGTATCGAAAGCAATCAATGAGCAATGTTAACTCGTTAAGGAAATTGATGTAGGACCATTGCAAGGAGTTTATGCATACATCATTGTTCATGACAATGTCGTACATAAGCATTGTCTGCAATAGGATTGACACCATCGTGTCCTGACCTATAGGTTCCTAGATTTTCATTATATAGCAACAATTTGTCACAGTATAAACAAAGCTTTCCTTTGCACTCGACTTGTTTTCATGTGCATTCAGATTTTCTCTGTCCGTACCATTTTCTGACAGAATATACGTTGGTTCTGATGCACTGGAATTAGGTATTTGTGCACTAGTCCTTGTATTATGTGCATCAAATCTAGGTGTGTGCATGCATACTGTTTTGGGCATCATGTTCAATGATGATGTCTCAGCGAAATTAGAGTTGGTTATGCCTACCATATACCTTTTGAAAATATGAGTTATTCTAGATAAAAGCACCTAGTTAATAAGACAGATATACAATACGTCTTATATGTCATCAAGTATCGATTATAATAAACATAAACTATATAAAACACATTGAGCTCGTTTGGTTCGTGGAAAAAGAAGAAGAGAAAGTATGGTCAACGGAAAAATAATGAGATGCTTCTTGTTTGGTAGGAGTTTTCAAAGGAGAGAGAAGGGAAAGTTGTATTCCCATGGAAATATGATTCCCACGTTTCATGGGAAAGTTTTTTCCATGAAAAACATGGGAAATTTACTTTCCCATGAGACGGGAATCACTTCATTTTTACTTTTTCCCAAAAAGTCCCTTCAGCATTAAAGAAGCATTAAAGAGGTATTAAAAATCTAATTTTTATTAAAAGCATAATAGGAATTATACATAACCTTTCTAGGAAAGTAGATGGCCAACCAAACATAAGCACTTTACAAATTTGTTAATTTCCCATGGTCAACCAAACATGCCAAAAGTACTTTCCAAGGCATTCCCTTTCTAGGAATTTATTTTTCAGGAATCATATTCCTAAGAGGAAAAATACTTTCCGCAAACCAAACGAGCCCATTAGATTTTACTATTACTCATATTTGCCCTGAATTCAGTGATGGTCGGATAAAATTCACCCATTTAATGTAGGACCGGATGGAATATACGATGGAATAGGGTAAATTGTCATCCATATCCTCTAAAATATGCTAGCTAGTGCAAAATCTGTTTTTTTTTTTTTTTTTTTTTGAGGAAAACCTATTCACCATTGAGTACATCACAATGGAAGAAGTCCAAGCCAATTATTTAATTGAAAGCAGCACATGTAACTATTTCCAAGGCATTTTGGGCTCGGAGTATTTTGCATTTTCCTTTGGAATGAGAGACAAAGCCACAGAAGGGTCAGGCTTCTGGTGCTAGTCTCATGTACAACCTCTGACACCTTGTATCAACCCTATGTACCCTCTCAACCACTGATATAATTATATATTTCATATTTTCTCTTTTTTTTTCCTTGAAAAAACAAAGAAAGAAGGGGCGAGAAGAACCTCACCCCATAGCACCTCCACTAGCCCCTTTTCGTTGAAGAATATTGGATATGAACAGACAAGTTTTACTCATATTTTTTCCATTCGTGGAGGAGCTCCACCAACGTGACAGCTTCTTCCACATGTAAGTACGGAGGGCATCCGATCCCTATATTTAATCGACGTCCACGCGTTTCAAACCTAGGATACTTCGATGAAATCTTAGCCTCGTTCCAACCGTACTACTACCTCAATGGTCTTTTGTATCCCATATGTAGGCTAGAACTCCCACGATAAAAGACCAGACCTAGAACTGGAATGGACCAACATGAATAAAGATCAGGGCTGCGAGCACACCACCGATCATTCGTTTGCTTTACTGCAAGCTTTCCGCAAAGCAAAAGACTTTGATTACGGCAAACTTAATCATTAGGTTATGCTGCCTCCTGCAAAGCAAAAGACTTTGTCTACATGAGCACATTCTTATAAGGTCAAAAGATTAGGTGGTGAGTAATTTTATAGTTGCACATATTTTAGAAAACGTCCTCAGGACATTTTAGTGCCCCCTTACACATGCAATTAAAATCTAGAGCCTGGGAGAATTAGTAAAATGAAAGGAAGGGAATGTTCAATAAGATGCTCGACCGATGGAAAAATTAAAAAAAATGGTTCTAGAGAATGTAATTTTAATCCTTGTTGCTAAATTATTACATGATTCGGATCTTTCTGATGATGGTTCGAATTTTAACATAACCACATGAGTGTCTCAGATTTTATGGAAAAATTTACTAGGCATAAAGATTAAGTAGTGACTTAATTAACAACTGAAAATTCTAAGCAATTTAGGCCCACAATACTAGCATACCAAGAACTCGCTCACAAATTAAACCAAGGAGCTGACATGTAGCATTTCTATGACTATTCATTGTAACCTATCAGGTACAAGGTGCTAGAAAAGGGAGCAAGTCGTGCAAAAGTTACACATGGGATGCGTACTTATGCTTGTTTATTGTACAATAATTCTGTGTTAATGAAACTTTTACCATCTACATCTGTGATGAGGTACATATGCTTTGGTGGCAAAGCTCAAGGGTCCATATCATATCTAAAAATTTCCCATGGATCCTTGCAAGATTCATCTTTTGCCCCCTTTTCTCATCTTAATCATTGCCTTGTTATAGAATTTTGCCAAACGACTTGCAAAGTTTTGATCTTTTCAGATTATTGCTTTCCGATGCTTATTAAAATCAACTAGATCGATAAATTTGGCTATTCGCTCCATTGTCGAGGTACGCAGGAGCCATCATATTGTACATCTTTGCTCTCAAACTTCACATTTGATGCTTAACAAATCGTAGTTGGTTAAGAAAAATTCACAAGCTACCATGTGAAACAAGGCCACATGAATGGAAACAAGGATACTTCAATTGATATATACTGCACATTCATGAATGTGACTTTGCCTGCCTCTAAAATGTGGTTACACAAGTGATAGGTTTTAAAATCATGCAAGAACTTGTCATCACCTTTCAACATGCAAACTCCTGGCTATTGCGTATTGAGATCAAAAGGGAGACAATCTTAACATAGATGATTAAATTGTTAGCTCCAAAAAATTGTGATGAGTAGAACTTTTATTGCTTTTTCCTTAATGGAAAATGTTGCTGGAAACGGGACCCGGGGGCGATCACTCGGCGGAGGAGGAGGAGCTCCGGTGGGGGTGAGCGAGCGGCG